>JAPKLW010000482.1:255100-299674 GCA_026898455.1 Plectranthus barbatus
ATATATATATATATATATATATATATATATATATATATATATATTAAATTCATTAACACCTAATCTAATTTTATTTCAACTAGTTGTATGTTTTTATGTTATATATGCCAATGTATGATTATTTTATGTAATCGCTATATAATCTTTTGTTAATTAAATTATAAGTAGTATTCTTATTTTAAAAAATAAAACCAAAGAGAATAATTTTATATAGTGGTAGTTGGTGGTCATTGATAAATTTTGTTAAATTGTTGTGGTTAAGTTGGAGTGATAATTGGTGATGTGGAAGAGAGAAAAATAAATTAAATATTAATAGTTGAATGGTTGTTGGAAAATATAGTCTTAAAAACCACCCTTAAAACCCAGTTCTTGAAAATAGAACCTGGGTTTGTCAAAAAATGGTGGGGCCAAATTATGTATATTGTCGCCACCCACACCTTATTTTTTTTATTTCTTATTCAAGTTTCTTTTTAATTAATTAATTCTATATATATATATGTATATAATCGGTATGTATATATATAATATCAATTACGTATTTCTATGTGTATTATATATAGATATATTATACTCCCTCCGTCCCATAACATTATTCCTGTTTTCCTTTTTCGACTGTCCCAAACATTAGTCCTCTTTCCTAAAATGGAAAATTAATACACACTCACTAATAAAATATTAATTTCATCTATCTCTACTCGCATTGGTATCAGTGCCGAAATGAAACAAGACTAATGTTATGGGACGGAGGGAGTATATATAACACGTTAATTTATATAATATTTACATTGTTTATTTATTAATTATGATGTATTTTTACCATGATGCAATTAGGGATGTTAATCGGGCTAATCCTATCGGGCTGCGGGCTATTTGGTCTGGATTGAATCGGGCAGAATTTTTATCGGGCTAAAATTTTTTGAACCTAACCTAACCCACCGATTTTCGGGCTGACCCGTTGGGTTGACAAGATTTATGAGTTTATGTTTGTAAAGGTTTTCATAAAATATTTTAACAACCCCTAAAATTAAAAAAAATGATAAACCAACATAGATAAAAGACATCAAACAACAATATATTTGCAAAAAAAAAAGGTTGTCTAATCATAATTTGAAAAGAAAAACAAATCAATCCTTATATACCAACTAATTTAAGTAATAAAAGTACATTATTCAACTTGTAAAATGATAAAATAGGATTGTAAAATTAAATATAGCTTTTTTGGGTGAACATAACAACAAGAGATTAAAGGTGCTTAAAAAGATTAAATGAGTACGTACGCTAATTAGGAGAGTGACGAGTGGAAAACAGTGAAAGAGGAAGAAAAGAGGAATTTTTTGATTTGAGGATAACAGATTACGTCACTGATAGATAGATGAAGTTTTGTGTGACGGAAAATTAGGTCTAGGGAATTAGGTGTATAATTAATACGTATAGTAGTGTACAAATAATATTATAAATAATGAATATGTATATATTATTAAATATTGTCAGATCTACGGGCCGACCCGCAACCTACCGAGCTTAGCCCGTTTGGGCCGCCAATCCATCGGGTTCAACCTGTTCGGTTAAAAATAATTTTGGGTTGGAAATTATTTACTCTAACCTGCATTTTAGCCCATCTATTTCGTGCTGATCCATCGATTTCGAGCTTTATTGACATTCCTAGTTGCAATGTTGTGTAATTTTATTTTCTTGTACTATTATGATGTTTTCTAAATTTAATTTATCTTGTGTGTTTGTTGTTCTAAATTTGTATTGTTTAAATTTATAAATTTTCATAATTGTTGTAAATTAGAAATTTTAAAATTTATTATGTAATTTTATACTATAAATTAATATAATAAATAAATAATATAAATAGATAAAAATAATTTTATATTTATGAGTGAATTTGTGTGAGATGGTGTTAAAATTGATGTAATAGGTTTATTGTTAGAGTGATAAATTAAAAAAAGTTAATAAAGAGTAAACCACCTTTTAAACTTAAAACCGGACTGTGTACACGCTCCTATTTCACCACTAAACGCAGAAAAGGGACGGAATGGAAAAAAAATTGATATTGCGCGAAAATACCACATTATCGCTTTCAAGAAATTGTTGGTTCAAGACAAAAATGAAGAGAAATTGATAAGGACTTCAATTTCTATCATCTCCGTGTAGTCCGATTACTGATTTACTCTTGCCGATCACATTATGGATGGTGTGAACAGAATGATTACTGATTAGTCACCAGGGAAACTGTCTCTTCTCACACACACATGCTTCGCATATATTACTTGTAGAGATTAACTTTTGCACATACGGGGAGCCTTCATGTGGTGAGGTACAGTTACATTTGCCGATTCTTGAATCATTGTTGTTAAATTAGTTTATTGAAAAGGAAAGACGTTCGGATTTACACCGTGGTTTGAAATCCTCTGTCGCAGAAATGCAATTACATGCTACCGATAGCGACTATGGCCACCGCCATTCAGATGCTTATTTCAATTTCTGGTCCTTAATTCATCAAGTTTTTGAATTTTACTAAGCTGAAACGCAATGGCATATACGGGTATCATTTTGCATAATGTATTTTGTGAATTTATTTCCAGAAGATAGACGAAAGTGTTCAGTATTCTTAGAAGGAATGCAATATAATTCAGTGATTAGATGTTCAGAACCCACTTCTTTGTAGGTGAAATTACTATATGTTTGCTACACTACACAAGTTGATTGTTGCTAAAAACTTGGCTAGTTGTACACTCCAGCCTAATAATAAGATTGCAACTTGATATTCATTGTTGAAAGTTGGAGCTGAATTTTGGGAGACCAAGTTTCACTCAAGTTGGATCTGAGATCTTGCCTCATGCAAAAGATCTTCTGGTTATGAATTACCTACTTATATTCGCAGGTTCATACACACTTGTGAAATAACCTCATGAAGGAAAGACGGCTTATTGGGATGAAATCGGAGAAAACTCGGGGTGTTAAACTGGAGAGGGACTTGTACCACAGTCTCCAGGGTCATATTGTGTCCTTGGCACGCTCCAGTTTACTCCATTGTTGGTGCAGTTTCTGTATTTGATGTCAGCCAAAGGTATTCCTGCCATTTCATTTAGTTATTCTAAATAATTTAGCATGTTTTTGTTACTGAATGGCATAAATGCATTCTGTATACAATATATAGCAACCAGTTCCGACAATGATGTTGGTTTATACTTTGAAGTATTACTTCATTGTTATTATTCTACTAACCTTGATTTGATCCATTCTTTTATAATCTAAATGCACAGAAAAAGTCTCTCCGGGGATATCACAGACTCACAGTAGTGGTTATCCCATGTGTTGATTGAGTGGTCTCAGAGTTGATGCTTCCTTCCCTTACCCCCCACTAAAAAATTGCATTTAGGAAAGGAAGTGGGAGTGTTTAATTCATATGACTAATTGTTACATATTTTGGACTTGCTATAGATCTTCTTAAATAGTCGTTTACTCTTTTGTATTTGGGACTTTTTTGGCGTTTTGCTACATTATGAAAAAAACTGTTAAAAATCTTAGTTGAGTTGAATTGTTTCATAGAAGGATATTGCAATGCCAATTCCATATCTGTGATCTCTGGACTGCAGAAGTTTCTATTTTATGCTCTGCTAATATGATATTTGTTGAAAACATCCCAGGCCATCATCACTTTTTCCATTTTTGAATGGTCTGATGTTCTAAGAGTACCCAAGAATTTTTTTGCCTTGGCTTGTAATGTCTACAGTTTTGCAATTCCTCTTAGATTTGTTACTTTGATCTTACAACTATATATAATTTGCGCTGCCATTGTACAATATTTCCTATATTTTTTTCATGATTAAATCACTTTGTAGTTTGTTTTTATCTCATACTTCAGGGTTTATTGGATTTCTTTCACAATTGCTTTGCATCATAAAACATGTAATGGGTGCATCAATGATTTCACTACTTATTTAATGTAAGTAATCATTTGAATAAGGTAGTTCATGACTATTAAAAACATGAATGATTGGAATACTTGACTTTCCTATTGCGGGAATAAATATTGGCTTAGTCCGCAACATAAGGGTTTGATAATAATCTAATTGTGGGAAAAAGTGTAAGAGCATCATGCAGTACAAAGATTTAGATTTACTGTTGATGCAGAGTTGGCAAAATGAGAGTGTGAGTGAACTTATGTGGAAAGTTTCTACCAATATGATTATTAGTTAACACGTATGAAAAAGTAAGAAAATGAAGAAACCGAGTACATGAGATATTCATATGGTAATGCTTCCACCTTCTGTTGGACTCATCCACATTTAAAGTGTCTCAAAAAATAGCCAGTTTCATTATTGATTAATCCAGATTTACAATATCTCTAGAAATGGCAGATATTGTAATTTCTGCTCATATAATGTGCTTTATGGTAATCTGTTTGCATTAATTGCTTATGCCTCTCTGTCATTTTTCCGTGCTACCTTCAAATGACCTAACTTCTATATGCACTTTTCATTGAGGGTTTTTTATTTTAAGGTTTGTATTATCATTTGCAGAGGTTTCTTAAACACACAAGATCTAGAGATATGGCATCTGATAAGAAGATGTACACCTCTGTTGCTGAGGTAAGGGTAACAATCCTGAACCCTATATTTCCAATTACTTTTAGTTTTTTCCCTTATTTTTCTTAAGTGATTTCTATACCACATTTGATTGTACAAATTATGAATTAATTCGAAGATACTCTTCCTTATTTAACAGTATGAAGTTTATCACCTTTTAGAGTTTCTTTATTCTCTCTTCTTTTATTTCTTCTTCTTCTTTGGGCATTTATATGCTGCATTTGAGAATGATTTCAATGTTGCGGAGTCCGACTTATTCTTATCAAATTTATTCATTAGCTTTACATGCCTTTTGCAAATGAAGAAATTCTTGAATTTGTATTTCTGTTGCTTATGTTTGGATACCTTTTGGTACAGAAAACCTGCCTTTGTTGCTAATTTGGTCCAGCCTCTTTGGTTAGTGATGTGAATCTTGGCTAAAATATGCACATATAATGACATGGATCAATAAGCTCATAGATTAACTTAATGGTCCTTCTGATATCTACGGATCTACCATAAAATTATTCAAAGTTCATAATTGTGTTCCGTAGAAACAGCATTCTGTCTTACAAGTTCTTTATTACGGTATGCAATTTTGTATTTTTAGGGGCTGGCATGCCTGTAACATTCATACCATTTTTTCTTACATAAAGTGATTTGATGTAATAAATAGGCTTATCAATTAAACAGAGATAAAAATGTGTTGATATCCATGCTTGTAGGGTGTTGGCACCAATTCTGTCAAATTATATGGTGAACAGTTAATTGGACGCAAAGTGAAGATCTGGTGGTCGGAGAAGACGTGAGTATCATTTAAGACGACAAAGCTTACAAATTTCCGCAATTCATTTCTACTTGCATTGAAGAAATATCTGATTTAGATGTTTATGGAAATTTGATCGCTTTAATCTAATTGACAACCTGCAGAAAATAATAAAACTTTCTATAATAATGTGCTTTGGTATATCCATGTTTTCCATGTATCTATTTGAGTGAACATTGAACAATCATCTGCAATTAAATTAAGAGTCCATGAGTATATTCTTCTGAACTAAACTGTAGGTATTTCTTCCGAATGAGCTTGGTATTTCAGAGCGGATTATAGTCATTGTTAGTTCTCCTTCGGGATCATTAGTGTTTTAAGGAAAGCATTTTAGGAATTCTTTTAAGCTGATCTATTATATCCGAAGATAGAGTCTCCGTTGGTTTCTTCAAGGGAGGTGCATAATCTTATTGGCATTGGGCCGTCGTGATGGGCTGGATTTTGTTCGTTTTTTTGGTCAAATTAATTTTGGATCCTAACGCTAATCATACAATAATAATTTTGAACATATTAAAAAATTTATATTGTTCATCAAAATAACAAATTTAATATTATTTTAATATCAATAATTAAAGTTCCCACACATTGTGTGGGTGATATACTAGTTTCAAGTAATATAAAGTACAACAGTTATTCATTGGTCATGTGCCTGCTTGGTCATGTTCAGCTCTATGTGTTTGCTGATTATTGATTTCTGATTCATGAGTTTAGATTACCCGAATATATTTTCGTAGAACTTTTAATTATTGAACTTTATGGTTCTTGTAAAATTTCCTCACAGAAATTCTCATACAAATATGATTTGAAGGATGGAAAGTACTTCTCAGGCAAAGTTTCGTTCATGAGCTTATGAGCACCTTCTTTGGAAAAAGCTGCGGATTTCTTGCTATGTCTAAATTGAAAGTTTTGAGGCTATTACCTAAGGACTAAGGTCTTTTAAAGAAGATAATTTAGAATTTAACTTAGTTCTTGGAATCATTTAACGTTCAGGTTTTCCATCACTCTGGATGGTTGAGTTTCTGCATTCTGTTATTGGCCTATTTTGCAAATTGTACTAAGAGTCCCATATATCTGTTATTGGAGTATCTTTGTCTAATATAGTTTTATTTATTCCAATTCCCTGTCTATGAGTCAATTGCTCTTTATGATTCAACCCTTTTGTTTTTTAGGTTTCAGAAAGGACAAATAATAGATTTCAGTGACGGGGAGAGACTGCACACGGTAAAATCACAAATTTTTAGCAAGTACTCATATGTCATGAACAGTATGTTTCAACTCAATTATACAAACCGTTCATCTATATGATCCCATAAGATCTTCATATAATTGTTTATGTTCTTACAAAATTCTTTACTTTCTTATCCTATAGTATTCATATTTCTAGTTTGAAATAGTTTTGTCATTTATTGATGTTGCACACCAGTGAATTTGTGTGAATCATTGAACGTGCTGTTTTTGCACATTAAGGTATGATGTAGTTACTGTATATTTTATTAACATTTTGTACTATGACTTCGTTTTTAGGTTTACTATGACAATGATGTCACAGAGATTCTAGACCTTTCAAAGGAACGGTGGCAACTGGTTGGTTAAACTTCTTAGGGGATAGGCATTCTTATTTATACTTGCCTCTTGTTTTGTTATACAATTTCAGATTATTCATTAAATTGGTTTTATGTGTGAACAGGTGAAAGTGAAAAGTTCTGATCCTGGTCCCTCAAATGCTACGTAAGCTTCTACCATGATGTTATGAGCTGCTGCATTTTCCAATTCTATGTTCTCTTTGAACTTTCACAATATCTTCATATATAACTCGATTATCTGAATCTGTTGCTCTGTACTTACTACTTTTCATAATTTTATTTGACTGATTTGGTCAACTATGGTTGGCAAGCAGCGTTTTTTTGGGATACATGTCACAACATATTGTGTGTTTTTTTTAATTTTGTTTTTTGTTTATATATATG
Source organism: Plectranthus barbatus (assembly GCA_026898455.1). NCBI lineage: Eukaryota > Viridiplantae > Streptophyta > Magnoliopsida > Lamiales > Lamiaceae > Plectranthus > Plectranthus barbatus. The sequence goes on from JAPKLW010000482.1 coordinate 262,471, forward strand.
CAAGGCCTCAGCATATATATCTAAACCTAGGGATGTCAATAAAGCCCGAAATCGATGGGTCGGCCCGAAACTGGTGGGCTAAAATGCGGGTTAGGGTAAAAAAATTTCAACCCGAAATTATTTTTAACCGAACGGGTTGAACCCGACGGGTTGGTGGCCCGAACGGGCTGAGCCCGGTGGGTTGCGGGTCGGCCCGTAGGTCCGGCAATATTTAATAATATATTTAATAATTTATTATTTATTATTTCTAATATTATTTATATCCTACTATACCCATTAATTATATACCTAATTTCCTAGACCTAATTTTCCGTCACACAAAATCTCATCAATCTCTCCCAATGACGTAGTCCTTTACCCTCAAATCGAAAAATCTCTCATTTCTTTTTCTTTCACTGTCTTCCACTCGTCACTCTCCTAATTAGCGTACCTACTCATTTCTTCCTTTCAAGAACCTTTAGCCACTCGTTGTTATGTTCACCCAAGTGAAAGCTATATTTAATTTTTTAATCATTATTTTATCATTTTATACGTTGAGAAATGTACTTCTATTACTTAAATTAGTTGGTATATAAGGATTGATGTTTTTTTTTCTTTTCAAACTATGATTATCTACTTATCTCTTTTTTTTTTGCAAAGATATTGATATTTGATGTCTTTTATTTATGTTGGTTCATCATTTTCTTTTTTCATTTTGTTTTAGGGGTTGTTAAAATATTTTAAGAAAATCTTTACAAAAATAAACTCGTAAATATTGCCAACCCGACGGGTCAGCCCGGAAACTGGTGGGTTAGGGTTAGGTTCAAGAATTTTTAGCCCGATAAAAATTCAGCCCGATTCAACCCGGACCGAATAGCCCGCAGCCCGATAGGGTTAGCCCGAAACCCGACGGGTTAGTCCGATTGACATCCCTACCTAAACCCTTTAAAGTTTAGGCCAATGGGACTTATGTGGTATTGATCTTGATTTTGTATTAGCTCTATATAGATTTCTCTGGATGCCTATTAGAGTGGCTCTAACTAAAGCAATGGACAAACACATTTGATGTCACATCTCAGTTTGGCCAATTTATGTTTTAATAGTATTGATTAGTAACTGTTATCAACCTATAAGGCCCTTGTGGTTGGAACAGGGTCATCTGGGAAGGACTAAAGGTCCTGTCAATATTGTTTTGCATATAAGAGGAGTGCTTACAGCCTTATATATACTTTCATTGGTGAGGCTGGATTTACAGAAAATAATTGGCATAACTCTTGTCTTATACCAACTTTTATATAAAAAAGGCTTCCCAGAAACATGAAACAAGTTTGAATATTTATGATAAACTGAATGCTTTATATCTGATTAAGGAGGTTGGATATTCCAACAGAATATTTAAGAGGGAGTAAGCATGAGCTGTCCAAAATTCTTATAATTCAAATTTCATTTGATTACCACAAACATTTCCTGCCTGGATAAAGGAACCCTAATTTCAACGTCTTCTCATCTGCCATTTCCTTATTCATTTTTTCTTTCATGATCTGACCTTTTATCAGCTTCTTTCAATCTTCAGTTAGTAATTTTTTGACCCTGTTTTGGCTGTTGCCTTACATCAATTTATATTTCTATCTTGAATGATATATAATTTATTTTTGGTAAGAGATTACATACTAACTTGTTTTTATCATGTAGGCCCAAAAGTGTTGAGATGAATCGTATTTCAAAGAGGAAGTCCATGGTGAGGTTCTTTCTGAAAATTATTGCATCCTTTTATGCTGGAGAGTAAATTTATCTCCTTTGTTTTCTTGAGGCTCAACTCTTGTTACACAGTTGACCGTGGTTCTTTGGTCCTCTGCTTTTTGCTTACGAAGTTATAAAAATACTTATCTCTACTGTCATCCCCTTTGTTGCTGGAAACATGCTTCTGTAGCAGCTAAATGACTGCATTTGTTTGTGAAGAAATTTGTTATTTAGTTTATTATATACAGCTACATCATAGGCAAACAAAGGAAAATAGGAAGCTATCTAAAAAATTTTTAACAAATCAGGAGAGAATCAAATGAATTATCCTGAAAAAATCAAAACTAAAATCCTATGAAATTTATTACAAATAAGCCCCAATTTGGAATAATTATTTTCAACACTCGCCTAGGGATGTCAATTTTACTTGTAGGTACCTTTCCCTAATGGGGTAGGTTTGTGGATGGAAATTTGGGGGTAGGTGAATGGCTGATATTATTCGAGGTAGGATTCTGGGCTGCGCTGGAGAATAGGATTCTTTAGGATATGAAAATTTGAATGAATAATGGTGAGGTTTGCATTCAAATATTCTAAAAATAGTTTGTTTTAAGTGTCATGGACCTCCTGTTGGAGAGGAGCCCCTTACTTATTACAAGACCATGGTGAAGGGTTTACGATTGACCCGTTTTTATGTGTCCACCCACACTTATGGATCTCATGGGGAAATCTTGATACTAAATGCATTTTTGTTATGCTCCCTATATTAAGGAGTTGAAGTATCTTATCTGTCATGCATTTATCTTTCCAGAATACGACGTAACCTTGAGACTGTTGTTTGGTTTTTAGGAGTGTATGCCTTGTGCTCCTTCTCCAGTTCCAGTTCCAGCTCTTGCTCTAGCTCCTGCTCCCGTTCCTGTTCCAGCTCTATCTCCTGTTCCAGCTCCAGCTCCAGCTCCGGTTCCTGTTCCTGCTGGAGCAATTGTGTAAGTTTGCGGTTTAATATATAGAATATAAATTCTGCCGACGTGCAAACAGTAATGTTCACATTCATTATTTTGACCAAATAGTCTTTAACCAACTTGATTATAGCGATATCTTCATTGGAAAAAGAAAAATACTATTTGTTGAAAATTTTTAAACCAAGATGGCTATAGAATTAAATTGATGCTTCCATCTTGGATTATTCTGATGGATATTATTTTAGCTCCTTTCAACCAGTTAATTATTTGGTTCTTTAAATTTAAGTTGGTTCGTGGACTTGCGATTTTTGCTTAGGCTGCCAACCATATGTGGGTTTCTTATCCAAGACCCTTTATTTCTTGTGTTAGTCATGCTTTTATGAAGTATGAAAATCGGCCAAGGTTTGGGAATTCTTGCAGAATTCTAATTTTTGTTGGGGGGTTATATTTTTCATGCAAGATTATTGAAGTTCAAATTTTGTTTGTGTTTTCCCTTTAAAAGAACATATTTCTGACTTCTACTTACATCTGATATCCTTCAAACTCGAATTTCGATAAACCTTGGATGACCTGAATGTGGCTGCTGGATGCAGAATTAACTAACTATCAAACATGTTAGAACATCTCTTCTGTGTTGCACATGCACTACATCTGAAAGAAATGATTTATGTTTTTCTGGTTTTTTGTTGTTGAGTAGGATCGATGACTGCTATGAGTCGGTAGATGTCGATAGATATCCAGTGAAAGCCAGCTTTGCACCTACTCTTGGGATTATTTTTGCAAAATATGGTGATATTGCTCGTGACTGCTACTTCAAGAATCCCAGCGCCAGGATTTGCTTCTTGGAGATGGTCTGCAGCGTCGTCGAAAAGCTGCAGACCGCAGACTTCGGTGTCACTCCTTCTGAACTAAGGGAGATGATCTCGGACATCTCGGACGCTGTGGCGGCTAACTTGAATGTAGAATGGCTGCGGGATTTCCTCGAAGGGATCAACCCAGCTGAAGAAGCTGTGAGAGACTCTCAGGAGCTCATGGAGCAGCAAGCCGCCTCGTACCGACTTGTGAAAGCAGCGAAGAAAGAGATGGACGACAGGAAAAGGGAGTGGGTGGAAGCAGAGAGGCATTGGGAAGAGCTGAAACAGGCCAACTTCAAGATTGAGATGGAGGCGGAGAGGCTTCTGCAGGCGAAGCTGTATTGGAAGAGGATGGTGGATCAGCTTCTTTGCTGCTATAGATCAGAGGAGTAACCTATCACTGGCTAAGCCAGCCTTGGGATGGGGGCTGCAGCCCCGGCGGCCGGAATTTTTTTTTAATTATATTAAAAAAAAAATATAAGACTCAATCCAACGTTATATGGTCGAGCCCCTCGGAACTTCAAGTCTGGCCTATTATTACCAGAATACACACTTTTGCACTTTGCTTGTTGAATGCCGAGGAAGAGTTGTCATAAGCGGTGAAATCGCATACTCTAAAACCAAGAGATTATGGATTTTGCATTCATTTTTTTTTTGTATCAAATTGTTGATCATTGCGTAAGTGAATTTCGTTGAAAAACGAGAATGGTTTTGAGTTTGGTTTCAGCAATAGATAGAAATATTTTTATTTTTATTTTTTAGTTTTATTTTATATATATAAATTTTTTTTTAAATCTTGAAGTCTGAAATTTGCATGACGTTTATTATCTCAGGAGGGACAATTGCACTAGTATAAGATTAACATAAATTATAAATTGAGTCATATGTTATGGAATAGAATAATTAATGGTAATCAATTTTAATAATATGTGATTAAGTGTATTTTTAGTTGTTTACTTATTCCATTCCAATTTGATTTGCATGTTTGTCAAAAAATTTTTTAAGAAAATAATATATTAAAATTAACTTTCGACATTACTCTAATTTAGAAGTATTAATTAATCTTTTTTTTATTATATTACATTTAATATTCTTATTTTTGAAAATAATTCAAGAGCATATTTGTAAATTACTTGAAAAAAAATGTTAAATATAAAAATTGGACCATACAATTGGAACACCATGAAATAGTAAAATGAATCATATAAATGGAACAGAGAGAATATTATTTAAGATATTTATTAAAACAAAATTTTATAATATTAAAAGTTGGAGTAAATCTTTTAATTTGAATAAGTATTGCGATATAATTTTACAAAATAAAATAAATTTTAAAATTGATAGATATGGGGAGATAAAATTCATAATTCTCTCACCTTTTAAGCTAGGCAAATAATGGGGGTGACAATTGCTGTCCCGACATAAACTCGATATGATAATAATAATATAAATCCGATCCAAAACACGATAATGATCAGACACGTACAAATTGCTAGCACTACATTTAGATCTAAAAATCTTATATCCGACACAAAATTTATAACGAAATCCGATACGAACACGATAAAGTCCGACACGAACCCAATAAAAATGACACGAAACCCAAAAAATTTTTAATAAAAGACAGAAAATAAAGAGAGAAGTAACAGAAAAGGGGTAACCTTGTCATTCTACAGTTGCGCTTCGAAGACTCGTCTCGTCACGCAACGGTCAGCGGTGATGACCCCAAAACTCGAGGCATGAATTTGCAATGGCTTTTTATTATAGATTACAATTACTATTTGGCCAAACAGAGTTCGTGTTTTCACTCACTCGCTCGCATACGGCATACCCATCTCTTTTCCTCGAAAGAAAACCAGCCCTCCACCAGATTGAACAAGGATGGAAATCTGCAAGGACCCACGGATTTGTTCCCCATGAATTAGCAGAATTGATGGAGTGAAGTAAAATCCGGGCTTGGAGGTTTTGGAGGGGCTCTGCCTCTGCATGCACGACATTGTGCAAAAAACGCCCCCTTTTTTGCTCACTACCCCATTATCACTTCGTCACCATTCTACAATCTCTTCTTCTGTTCTTCTATCTTTTTTGTGATACTGTAATAAAATTGAAGTGCATTTTCGTCGGAGTTTTTCGGGTGGCTTGTGAGCTGCTGCCTCTGCTGCTGCTTTGGGTGATGTGTTCTCTTTTGCGTGTTTGTGTGTCTCTCTCTGTGTCTGTGTGATTTCCTTTTAATTATTTATGTTTGTGCTAGTTGGTTTCTGTTTTTTCCCTTTCTTATTATCTACTTTGTTCCACCTTACCAGGGAGTTGTAGAAATGGGTTCCGCTGGTATTGATGATTCATCCCAGAAAGTTATTGAGCCGGAGTTGCTTGATGTTGGGAATAAACTTCTTAGGAGTCCTTCATCAACTGATGAGCTACTAATTCTCCTGGATGTATGTCGGTTAATGTGTATTTGGGTGTGAGTTTTTGAGATTCCTGTTTCTTATAGCTATGAAGGGTCTATTTGTGCTGAAAATCTTGAACAATGCCAGTGACGGGAACCTTTTTGGTTTCGGAAGTCTAAGTTATTTGTGTAAAAATCCTTTTCTTTTGTGTTAATTCCTCTTATTTACAGGCATCTTAGTCCTGGCACATGGGAAGTGTTGCTTTTTAGGTCTAAAGATTCAGTTTTTGCGCTTGCATTTGTTCTCTTGCTTGGGTTTGTGCTGTACATTCTATAGTTGTTGAGGATGATGCAAGTACAGATTTATTTACTTTTTCTTTTATCATTCTTGCTAGGAGCTTATCCCCCTTTGGTCTTTGTTACTATGTAAGTGGCCCATTTTATTTAGTTGGGTGGCTTGTGGTTCATTTGCTTTTAAATGCAGTAGTAAGCAACCAGATAGAACAAAACTAACATTCATTTGAGTGTTCTATGAGTATATCCCATTCATTTCATTCTGGAATACAATGAGCCAATCTTAAACTCCTTTTTGCTGTTTTGACATTGGTAAGGAGTTTTGTATTTGCACTTCCCCTTTCCTTTTGGCATTTGTTGTATTTCTCTATTCTCTACTTTATATGCCATGTTACACTTCATACGAATCCTTTAATTGGTCAGTTGACTGATCCAATTTTATTTTCTGTTTTGTCAGTTATGAAAACTCAAATTTGTGTTCATAGCAACCTGTTCTACTGTTGAAACAATTTCTTTCAATATTAACTCAAAATTGTTTTTTGCTGATTGCTTCTCCCTTTGTTCACCTCTTATTTTTTGTGCATGTATCACTGACTTTATTGTTATCCTACTTGACAAAAATACATCTCTCTATAACCTCCATCCCTTACTGGTAGTCTGTGTTTACTTTCAGAAAGCGGAGAGCCTTTTGGCCAGGGTATGGCAACAGCCTCCAAAATCTACACGTAGAGTACTTCTTCGGACAATGAAGGCACTTATCACTGATGAATTACTGCGCAATGATGATTTAAATGTTCAAATAGCAGTTGCATCTTGTTGTAATGAGCTCACTAGAATAACTGCTCCAGAATTCCCTTATGAAGATGACACAATGAGGGTATGCAGATGCAGTCAGCTGTTCTCATGTCTAAGTCTGATAATCAAATCTCTTATTTCATTCTTCCATTTGTTCAAGCTCATCATGCTCTTATTATAGTCTGTGGTTGATGGTGACAGGTAATTTTCCAACTATTCATGATCGCTTTTGAGCAACTTTCTTGTGAATCAGGCCGCAATTACTATAGGGCTTTGCATATTGTTGAAACCATGGCAAAAGTGAGATCATCACTGATGCTGCTTGATGTAGATACTGATGGACTGGTAGTTGAGATGTTTCAACTTTTTCTTAAAAATATTAGGTAAGTTTGCATGGAGTTCCATAATAGTATACTTGAAATTCGAAAGGGCTGGGATTTTCTAATTCTGATCTTGTGGTTACTAAGTTATAGACTCTGCCTAGGATTAGTTCTTATGGTATTATGTCAATTTTACAATATTGATGTGTAATAAAGATCCTGATATGTATTCAAGGTCCAACCACCCTTCTGATGTTTTCAAACACATGGAAACAATCATGACTTTGGCGATAGAAGAAAGTGATAAAGTCTTGGAACTCCTGAGACCCCTGCTAATCAGCGTGACAATGAAAAATAAGGTAATTCTTCTCTTCTAATTATCCATGCTATTATATGATGACTGTCATGTTCATTTCTTAAAAATGTACTTGTAATTTATTCTGCTTCAGGATACTTCGCCTACTTCATGGGAGTTGGGGAAAAAAGTTTTTGAAAATTGTGCAACTAGACTCCACTACTACCTAAAAGAAGAAGTGAAGGAAATGAATCTGGAAGTTGATGATTATGCTGAAGTAGTTGCCTGCATATTCCGCAATACATCTGATGAGAATAATATGGTTTGTCCTATAATTTTTGATTTAAATTTATATTCTCTAATTATTTTCCTGTTGATTGAAATCCAAGCCTTTCATCTCTAGCTTGTCAGACAATCATTGTTCAAGTGAGCTGGCGTGTCATCTGAAAAAAAAATAAAAAAAATAAATGAGAGCTGCTCAAATTTTAATATTTGATGTATTTGATGATTGGTCAATTCTATACTTGGCATGCTCATCGTGTTTGCTTCTCAATACCAGTTTATTTTGTCAAGCTTTAGTCATATTTTTGAACTATTAAGTTTTAAGATTTTCTTTCTTTTTACTGCCCAAAGTAACTGTGCAACAGAGATATCATATGGTATCCAGGAAATCGTATGTGGCTAACCTTTTTCATGGCTTTTTAGTAATATATTGAATATGTTACTTTGTCCATGACTCCATTGATCTTGTTAAATTACAATTCAAAAGAATAAAAACACCCGACCTAGTGTGTGGAATTTCTCATTTAATTAATTGGAGCGGCTAGATGGGAATAAAAGAATAGTAGCAAAATGCAAGACTTACAGATGGACGAGACGGATAAAGTGTTTTCTATTATATGTATCCAACTCTCAAATATCTTCTATAGCTTTTCCTTTGGTCATATGCAATAACCCTTTAACTTAGCATTACCGTCATCCTACCTGTTTGTTGAAGATCATGTTGTTGGAGGCTACACAAATTCTACCAGACCAATCTTGAATACAATGCAAATAACTTGTTGTAAGCTCTCGTTTTTGCATGAAAAATTGAAGGAAGATTGTTTATCAGAAGATCCCATTATCCAATCAAATCGAATCCAGAAGCTCTATATACCAAAAAATGGAGCAGCTTGGGTATATCTTTGGAACATATGCAAATAAGTTGAGAAATTGGATACTGAAGTTGAATGATATCTGAAGATGGAACTGATTATACTGATAAATAATTAAGGACCTGGACTGAAAAGTGCAAGGATCTGAATGAGAATAGATGGCAGTCTGGTGTGCACTCACACAGTCACACTAAGGATTAGTTTAGTATGCTGCCAAGTATATTCCATCATTCATATATTTTAAGAGAACAAATAAACCTCTAACAACTTTTTTGTAACTTTGTTTAGTTTTGTTACTGAACTAACCAATACAAGGTTGAAGTTATGTTTGAGTTTGACCTATCACAGGAGGCAAGTAGTAGTTTAGTTCAGGTTATAGCTTGAAGCTATGTAGGAGCCATTGCAATCCAAGATTGACACGTCTCGTAAACATTCCTATTATATTCAGTTGTGCTTTAATGCTTTTTATGTCCTTTTCTCGTCACAAGTGTGGAGAGCTAAACAGCAGTTTCTGCTTTCATATATTTCATTTTCCCATTCTTTTAGTGTGAACTAGTTGTATTTAGTGAGCTGTTCCAACTAACAGTTTATGTGATTGAGGAACTTTTACTGTTGTGCAGAGTGACTCAACTGCTAAAGCTATACCAATAATTCATATATTTCATTTTCCCATTCTTTTAGTGTGAACTAGTTGTAATTAGTGAGCTGTTCCAACTAACAGTTTATGTGATTGAGGAGCTTTTACTGTTGTGCAGAGTGACTCAACTGCTAAAGCTATACAAATAATTCATATAATTGAACGAGACACTAGAGAATATTTCTTGGAAGTTCAGATTTGTTGCATATTTTTTAATTTCAATTATTAAGTTTGTTGATATTTTGTTTCTAAATCAGGTGGCAAAGGAAGTCTCACCTACTGTTCCTGGTGGGGCATCCCGAACAGATGTACTTTCTAAGGCTGTGCATGAAAATCTCTCTCCTAAAACTGATGATGGTAATATAACTAAATTGGGTAGTGTGAATACACTAGCAGTCTCTCATCAGATTGTACAATCAGAAACAGATAAAGGAACTCTTCGAAAGAGGAGGAGGAAGAAACCTAGTTCTACATTAAGACCGGAGGAAAATGAACATACCCTGAAAACTGGAGACAGGTATTCCCATGAAGGACGTCCTGGATATAATGGCGGGAAAGAGGAATTGGCTTCAACTCCAGAACTGGGAAACTCAAGTATGTTGAGAAATTCTTTACAAAAAAAGATTGATTCTTTTAGTGAAGTCAGTCTTCCCAAAAATGGTCAGTCAAAGAAGAAAAAGAGCACAATCAATCAGCACAAGGACTTGGATCTTTCGTCAACACTGAAGAGGAAACTTTTGAAACTGAAGGAGAGCGGCTATGATGCCCAAAAGAAGACCAGTAAAAGGGATATTGCTGGATCATGTAAAATGAGGATAGAAAAGGAAGGAGGCGTTGTTGGCAACACAAGCAAGGAAAGAAAACATCAACTATCACCTCAGGAACTGTCTGGAAGAGAAATTATTTCCCATAAATGTTTACAAAAAGAGGCTTCACAAAAGGTCATTTAAGTTTTCTTTTGTTTGTTGGATATTTCATCTGGGTCTGTCTAATTGTTGCGACAATTTATGCAGCTCGACGAATTTCCTATGTCTAAATCTGCAAAAGCCAATTTGGATAAGGAAAAGGTATCCAACCTTCTCATAAAATTGTGGTGTTAATCTAGAACATCCAATGGGATGCATAATTTAACTGGTATCCTTGGCACACACTTCCTTTCAGAAAAAATCAAGAACGCTTTGCATTGATTATGGAGAGGAGTTGGTTAATTTAAGGATACAAGTCTGGTGGCCAATGGATGAAATGTGAGTACATTTTAAGATAAATCATTATGATAGTTCATTTATTGAATTCCAACTTCGAAAAGTTTTATAGTTGGTCTTATGCTAGATGTTATTGAAAATAAAGTTTGAGTGCTACATGTTAAGCTATATCTTTTTGTTACTTCATTTCATGGGATTCTTACTTCAATGAGTTTTATTGATGCTGTATCATATTGGAAAAGAACCTTTTACTAGTATTAAGATTTTACCATAATATGAACTTTTTTTTCCCGTATCCTAAGAATTTCAGTAGTAGAAAATCCCCCAAAAGCCACCATCACAGCTCATTTCATTGAGCTTTTCTTACATAGTTTAATAGTTTGTCTCATCTTTGATTGTGCTGAAGATGAACTATTTCAACTTATTCAAAATTGTCCTTCAATTTGGAAACTCTGATTTTTCTAAATCTTGCCCTTGGTCTACATTATTTACTGATGTAAAAACACCCATGCGTATGATCTATGAACTAATGATCTTCAATAAAAATTACAAATTGGTCAGTACTCAGTAATTCCAACTTACATGACAGGCCTTCCTAGATCTGTTTTATCTCTTCTGAATTAGTTGGATGGATGCTTGCTAATTTGTCCACGTAATTTGCTATCATTGGTGAAATAAGTAGTACAATGGTGCCCATTGTGTAATAGGGTCAAAGCTGTTGAAAGATAGAAACTTCAGTAAGGGGTAAGGACTATATAATGCAGTTTAATATTGTCCTAAAAGGTATCGGATCAGGTGTTCCGTTGATTACTTTATGTGCTGGAGAACTTTTTTTTTGTGACATGATACAGTCAATCAAGATTTATATCTAGTTAGGGTACAATGTATCATGCATGAAGAAACTTAATGCTAGTAGCATGACTGGAGGCCAAGTAAATTGCCACTTTCTCTTGGAAATTTGGTTTCCAAGGGTTGCTCATGATTCCTGAATCTTGTATTCACACAATTGAGGAACATATGACTCCACAACTTGATTTTGTTGGGGGAATATCTCGTATTTGATCCTGTTTTTTATGCTTTGGATAACAGATTTTGTGGGGGTTTTTGTTATACCTGAGGTACTTGAAGTCTAGTAGGTGTACGGAGAGATGACAGCTCCTTCTGAGACTTTGTATGTTAAATTGAATCCATCTCAATCTAATGAAAAACCAGCAATATGTGGGAATCCATCTCCGAGACTGAATTTACTATAAACTTGTCTGGGATTCATTCTCCTACTCTATAGATATCCTTTTTGGTCACAGTCATATCCCACTATTCTGTTGTGCAAAACTATAAGGTCAGGTTGAAACTATAGGTGTGCAGTATAGAAGAAAGACATTATGTGTCATATTAGATGTATACGACACTCGTGCAGAAGATGATTTCTTCCCTAGAAATAACTATTGTGGTGCAAGCACTAAATGTAGGTTTGGGCAATGTGCCATGGAAACCAGGATTTTGCCTTCCCAAGTAAGATAATCTTTATCGGGGAAGCTAGAATAGTGATATGGATACAAGAACATTGCCCAAAATAGAGGTTGATTGATTTGTTGGTGTCAAAGATGACAGTGTTTTCCTTTTGTTTTAGTTATCATTTATCATGGACTCATGGTTAGATTCTCATAATAGAAATCAGGATATTGTGCCATATCCTTATGATGCTTTTGCCTTCCTTGGGGCAATGCAATTATATTTCACATAGCCATCTTAATCTATTTCTTGATAGTTTTGGATTTTACAGATGCATTGTATGAAGTATAGCAAAATCTTCTCTCACTCATCCTTCATTACATGCAGGTTTTATTCAGGCACTGTTGAAGCTTTTGATCCTGAAACAAAGAAGCATACGGTGATGAGATGCTTTCTTCGATTTTTCTTTGTTTGTCCCTACTCAATATTTACCTAAGCTGCCACCAGCATGTACCTTGCACACTTGCCTTTAACTTTAGTTATAGGCATTAAACCATGAGCTTTTCCTTGCCGTTATATCTTTGTTTTATAGGCATTCTTGAACCCGTGATAAAACAATACTTTTCTTTATGCTAACTTGAGAGGAAACCTCATCTAATTGGAGTCCGTACTTGCCGCTACCGATCATGCATAGCTCTTTGCTCCTCCATTTGTTGCTTTGGTTTTATATTTCTGACACTTCAAGGTTAATTTTCTGTTACAGATTTTGTATGATGACAATGAAATAGAGGTCTTGAATCTGAGGAAAGAGAAATGGAAGCGGTTTGGTGATGATCAGCCTCCACAAGTAAGTTTCTTTTAATGTTCTTAGTTTCACACGATTAACTCGTGTTTTTCTCTTTATTAAATGTAAATCCTCATTCTTGTTTCATGCTCTGTTTCTTTTCTTCTTTTTTTTTTTTTTACCGTTGGCTTGCTGTGCACGTGTAACTGAATTGACAAAATCCTTGTAGAAACTAGAAGCTGATCATACATCTCCTTCGCGAGAGCTTATCAAGTGAGTTTAACTTGAAGAAGTTCAGTATGAATTAGTTTGAGCATTCTTACCTGCATCCCCAAACTTAAATTATTCTTGTCTTGCACTTGGTGATTGAAAGAACATAAAACAATGAAGTTATAACTAATATGATTTATGAACTTGAGCAGGACTGATGAAAAGAAAAGAAAAAGAAAATCAAGCTTGCTCAAGAAACAGCACTCTGCCTCATCATCCAAAGGGTTGGTTTTCTTATACCAAGTTTAAACTAAACTCTTCAGCCTCTTTTCAGAAAGGGAAGGTCTCAGGTTAGGCACGCCTAAACGGTTTAGGCGGGTTTTATCCATTAACCCAAGCCAAATCCATCTAATATACCCTAATTGTGGATTAATAAACCCTATTTGGAATGGGTGAACTCATTTTTGTATGGATAAAACCCTCCTAAACCGTTTAGGCGCGCCTAACGCAAGTTTTTGCCTTTCAGAAATCACTAATTTCCGATGTTTATTCGCAATCTCAAGTTCTTGATGGCCCCTTACACTGATATTTTTCTCTTTGTCTCCAGTAAATCTGAACACAATGCTTCACCTGGCCTTCATCATGTGGTTGCTGAATCATATGAAGAGGCGTCCGAAACAAACGTCTCAGCGAATCATCCGGACAAGGAAGAGTCAGAGGTATGAATCATCCGGACAAGGAAGAGTCAGAGGTATCCATCAAGAAAACGGAGAGCGACCACATCCAGTAAAAACAGTGCATTCATAAGGTTGGACCTTCATCTCCAACTGATCACATTTAGTCCTTTCTTAACAAGATTCGACACTGTTTCGGCCGAAAACTAATGTAGCTTATGAAGCACAACTTAGCTGTAATTGACACTTTTTAACCCCTTCATACAGCTTCTTGCATTGCAGGTGCAGAATTAATGTTTGTTCTTGCATGTGGTTTTGTGTTCTCACAAGGGCCAAAATAGTACTTTCACCCCCTAGTAGTAAATATGTTTAGTGCAAAAATCTTTTTTTTTTTTTTAAGAAAAAAAGAATTGCATTTATTTAAACTTACACGCTCAAATGTGCACAAACTCTCGTATGCTGTTGAATGTTGCTTCGTATCATTATCCTATCAACGGTCACCTGCAAAAATCAAATTAAACTCGAGTTCGACTCAATAATAAACTATTCAAATCTTTAATAATTTATGAATTATGACGCCCCTATAATTTGAAATTTCTACCATTTCCAAGATTCTGCAAAATCTTGGATAAACCTTAACTCTAAATCATATGCAACATCTTCATCCGCCTTCAATAAATCAAAGTAGTATTTCCAAAAATAGTTCCCACGCCAACTTTTTCAATTTCTTGGACCCATTATCAAAATAAAATATTGATTTCAAATATATATATATATATATATATGAATGCATTAATATGTTAACCACTTCTCAGATGTTACCTGTTACCTCGCTGGCGGTGTATTATCTAGATAAGCTTACTACATTATCTAGGCAAAATCAGGTACATTGCGAAGATAATGTACTACATTACATTATCTACCTGATCTTCGCAAGATAATGTAATGTAGTACATTATCTTCGCAATGTACCTGATTTTGCCTAGATAATGTAGTAAGCTTGTCTAGATAATGCACCGCCAACGAGGTAACAGGTAACATCTGGGAAGTGGTTAACATATGATCACAACTCTATATATATATATCTTCAACATTTTCATTACATCAAAAATCATAATAATTAAAAAGTTTGACTATGTCATAACTCCTAAACATGCTTCTAGTGCAAGACAAAAGGAACAAAGTTTGATATTGACCATCTAAAATATATACACATATGGTTTAGTACTACTTATTCGAGGGGACATATTATTTCATATTATTGTAATTATGTAATAAACCAATAATGCAGTGATAGTGGTATGTCCCACGATGAATTAAATAATTTGACGGCCATGAGTTTGTGGCAAATTTCTTTTTTTTTTTTTGTTTTTGTTTATGATGATAATATATAATAATATAGGTGGCATATTACATCTTAAGATACTTAAATATAGCATGATTATCATCGTTTAAAATGTAAAAAGAGGGTCCCAAGAAGCGTGTACCACTACAGAGGCGAATGCTTAATGCCACACCATTTGATTGCTAATAACTTCAACGCCTTGTATTTGATTGGAGTGTTGATATTTTATTACACTATTAACTCGTTTGATTACTTTGGTAATAATTTGTGTATATTCTATTCAAATAGTTGATGGGGTTAAGTTAATCATTTGTTACGACCATAATAATCTACTCTGAATATATTATATTTTATGTACGTTCGAATTAGGGTTGGACATGTGTTTCACTTGACTCTAGATTATGATGATTAAATTCTTGTTAGATTGTCACATATAAATTTTAAATTTCAATTAAAAATGGCAAATTCTCAGATGAGACGGTCTCATCATTTTTATTGTGAGACGAATTTAATGATGTACTTCTTTGTTACAAATAATGTAATTTTTTACACAAAAAAAAATATAATGATGTATTTAATTTATTGAAATGATGTATTTCTTTATTGCAGATGATGTATTTCTTTATTGCAAATAATGCAATTTTTCAAAATAAAATAATGCATTTAATTTATTGAAATTATGTATTAATATCCGTCTCCCAATAAAAAAATTGATGAGACCGTCGCTCAGTAGATTAACTCATTAAAAATTATAAATAAAATGAGTAGCTCCATACATTCAATATGAAAGGTAGGGATGTCAATTTGGCCCGAAACTCGCGGGTTGGCCCGATTAACCCGAGCTAAAATGCGGGTTAGGGTCAAGATATTTTGGCCTGAAAAAAAATTAGCCCGATTAGCCCGGGACCGAATAACCCGAGGCCCGATAGGGTTGAGCCCGAAACCCGACGGGTTGGCCCGATTAACCCGATTATTATTTTTATTAATAAAATTTTCATAATTATAGTGCTAAAATTTACTTCTAATATTTAAGATTATATATATTCATTAAGTTTTAAGTTATATAATTGTATTTTGTTAAATAAGTATTCAATACACAGTTAAGTTTATTTATTTATGATGTTAAAACATGTTCAAATATTGCTAAAATAAAAAAATAATATATTTTTAATGTTTAAATTTATCATTATATAAAAATTTGTGATGTATTTTCCATTTTTATAAGAGATGAACATTATTTTGTTTATTTTTCAACATTTAAAATATTAAAAGAGTGAAAATATATTGAAAATAAAAAATAATTAATAAATTCATTGGCCCGACGGGCCAGCCCGAAAATCGATGGGTTAGGGTTAGGGTCAAGATTTTTTAGCCCGAAAAAATTTCAGCCCGATTTGACCCGGACCGATTAGCCCGAAGCCCGATAGGGCTGGCCCGAAACCCGACGGGTTGGCCCGATTGACATCCCTAATGAAAGGGCAATGAATTTGGTGGCTATAATCAATCAAACCTTAGACTTTATCCTCATTGGTAATTGAGAAAGGCGTCACCCACAACAAGATCCACATTTCCCGTATTTTAATTTGAATTGTCTTATTTAATTTCTACTTTAAATACAAACTCAAAAACTGTGGGACTCTTTGTATGGAGTTATAATACACAATTATATATATATAACACATATACACAAAGATTTTTGATGAATTTCAAATTCATGACTTCTTAATTATAGTCGAGGAGCTTTCAACCTCCCAATTGTTATCATCTAAAGTTGGACTATTCTTGCATATGCATGCCCAATAGTTGCCTTGCCTGCTAATTTTTAATTACAAATGGTGTCACATTTCATATTTTGTTTGTTTCTAAAAAAGTCGAGAAGATGAAAGAATAATGGAGCATTGCGATTGGGCAGGTGTACAATGTAACAAATCTATAGGGACCATTTTAATTTTCATGAGGTTGTTTTCAGCCCACAAATCACACTACATCTGTTGAGATATGTGTTACCATCAATCTCCACTCTTCCCTAAATCCAACAAACCTTCTGCCTCCATTATTATTTCTTGGAGTTTTATCGATTCAGGATCCGAAATATAGTTTAATTATCAATTAAGGACCCGAAAGATCATACAATACTTAATCCAGGACCTCAATATCAGGTCTTGGATTGAAAATTATTTGATCTTTCGGATCCTGGATTGATAAATCATTTTCGGGTCCGGAATCGACAATTAAACTATCCTTTATGCCCTAAATCGACAATTCTCCTTATTTCTTCTATTTTTTCTAGATTCGGTTTCTCAGATTTATTTATGTATATATATTTTGAGCTATTCAAATTTAGTTGTTTGTAATGTACTAGGATTTGATGTTTTATACTTTGAAAAAAAAAAAAAAAAAGAGAGTATATGCATTTTTCACTAATCTAGCGAAAAATCAATATTCTTAGTAGACCAAAATTCAGACCAGGGTTACATTTGAACATATTTTCCCTTTTATTTATTTATTTTTTAATAGGAATATAATTATTAAACTCACACACCCACATGTCCCGGGGAAATACGAATTTGTGACCTCTTGGTCTAGGCAAGCAACACTACACCTTGAGCAAGAGGAAATAATTATAATTTTTTATTTTGTTTTAAAAAAAGTGGCTGTAGTTTAGTGGTTAGAATTCCACGTTGTGGCCGTGGAGACCTGGGCTCGAATCCCAGCAGCCACACTAATATTAATTTTCTCTATTTTCAATATTTTCCCTTTTATGCAAGTGCTTTTTGTGTCATTGTTTTGAAATCATAGGCGGATCTATGTGCATTTGAAGGGGTCTTTAGTTTTTCTAAATAGTGTCATAACTCCAAAGATAAATTCTTAATTCAGAATTTGAAAGGTCACAAAAATCGTCAATTCAGGATCCAAAATATCAAACAATTCTTAATTCGGAACCTCAATATCAGGTCTTAGATTGAAAATTATTTGATTTTCGGGTTTTGGACTGTCAAATCATCTTTCGAGTCCTAAATCGATTAGACTATCTTCTGGGTCATGAGTCGACAATTTTTCTTTTTCTAATCATTTTTTCCCTGTTTTAATAGTACGCTGGTCCAATATTTTTATGAGTTAGTCATCTCATCAGTAAGCTATGAAGAAGAAAATGAGATTAAAAATAAGGAATAAGAGAGTATGAATGGGGCTTAAGATGAAGAGGAGAGAAAAAAAAATTCAATTATATTCAGTTATATATTTTTTGTTATGTAAAATTTAGAACAACCCTTCAAAATAAAAAATTATTGAATCCACCAGTGCTTGAGATGTTTCCATAGAGATATGGTTTACAAAGGTAAGAAATCAAGATTTGCACTTCACAAAGTTTGTAAAACGCATTTTTTATTTTCTTAAAGTTTTATTGTTTTTCTCTATTTACGGAAGTTTAGAAATAAGGTAAATTACCCTTTTTATTGAGAATAGGATTGTCATTACTCATTAGTAGTTACGACTTTTCATCTCAATTAAATTAATTATGTAAGTTAGTTATATTAATGTCTGAATTGCAATATTGGTGTTTATTTTGGTAGATGGATTAACTTACTGATATAAGTGGAAAATCATAAATGTAATATTTGGGCAAAGAGAGTAGGACAGACAACAGAATTAAGAATAACCAAGAAAATAGTTGGCAACCAAAATATTTCTAATCTAATCTAATCTTTTCCTTTTTCTTTAGTTTTTAAACCATTTCCAATCTAATCTAGACCACATGATTCCTCCCTTTTCTAATTCATGTCGCAAATTAGTTTTTAGCTAGAAAAAAAAAACAGTTTTAGATAATATACCAAAAAAAAGTTATTGATAGTATCAATTTCCAAATTTTTTTGTTTAAAAACAGTTACATATGAGATCTTTACTACAAGAAGATGCGTTTGAGAAACTAATAATACATAACGAAGATGTTATTAATGCCATTAAATAAAGATAAAAATTCAACCCAAAAGCTCCTAAACACCCATAAATGCATGGTGGATTGTGTCCCTTCGCTCGGGGTGTAGTGGTTAAAGTACCTTGCCTGTGACTAAGAGGTCACAGGTTCGAGCTTCCAGGGGGACATCTGGGTGTGTGAGTGTGTGTGTGAGTTTAAGATTATTATGCTGAAATATATTATTAATATGTATAAAAATCCTGTAAATATTTCATAAAATAATGTCTTATAGGAAACTCACTTATTAGGTATATATTCATATAATGATATCAAAACGACAAAAAAATTAAAATTATAATGCATATTAAATGAATATCATAATCAAATCTAAGATAAGTACACTAGAAATTTTTTATTGGTTATATCTGGGGAAAGCTCTAATTTTGTTGTGTTGTTTATTATTGATTGATTAACTCCACGCACCTATCTTTAATTATTTTTATGTTTTGTATTTTGCTGTTGAGACAAAAAAAATTATTTAATTGAAAGATAATCGAATAATTTAATTGGCTCCATTGATATTCTATTATGGAGAATATATAGCTGAAATATCAATGAGATTGATGAAGAAGTTGTGGAGTGTGACAGTGGACTCCACTAGTCTTCTTCTTCTCATATGCATATAATTGACGCCCAAATTTATAGCCGTTGACCATATTTTCTTGCTTAATTTCCACTAATAATTTTTTAAGACGACGATGGATGTTGATTTCCTGCTAATCTTACAAGTTTGTAGTGTTTAAACATAGTTAATTATGTGCACAAAATATCTTGATTAAATGTGATTTCTGCACGCACAATTTGGGCAACAAAACCCAAACATGCCCCTAAATACCAAACATGCTCCTAAATATCATTTTAAAAATGTATGGGGATAACATAATGCTTCAATGTTCATCATAAGTAAGTGTTCATATGCCCAAGAATTGATGTGATAATATAATATTGATGACAGGGTTAATTTTTTTTTTTTAATAAGTGTACATTAATCTTAAACTCACACACACACATCCAAATGTCCTATGAGAGTTCGAACCTGTGACCTCTCAGTCACAGACAATGTGCTTTAATCACTACACCCCGAGCGAAGGGACAACAGGGTTAATTCTAATCATTCTAAATGTTGTGTCCAAAATATTCACCCCATTTTGAGTTTGGAATTTAAATCTTAATGGTTCGAACCAGTTAAAAATGGCCCGAGACCCGCCAAGGAACAAAGACTCTCTGCTGACTCGGGGGATGTGTCTTTTCGAGGAATCGGGTTCACGCCAAAACTTTTTTCCAGCTCGATACCAATCGGCGTGGTGATTCGAGACACCATTGCGAGTGAATCACTGTTTCAAGCTGACTCAATGGACGTAGCCATCTCGAAACAATGTCTCATCTTCAACAAGTTATGCTAGATATGATGTGTGGATTATCCAAAAAGGTGTTTTAGTTATGGGCAATTAATATCTTGTTTGGGAAGGGATATTTGCTAGCATCAAGCTTGTAATCAAAGCATTATACCTTCACTAATAAAGCTCAAAACTTCATACCAAATTTATTGTGTCTTTTCCATTTAAAAACACTTCTAATTTATTCACAACAGAGATATTGGAACGTTTCCGTCGCTGAGAAATGTTTGAGACATAAAAAAAAATAAAACAAAATTGGCTAACAATTAAGGGCGTGTTTGTTTGTCCATAATATACATAGAAAAAAAAAAAAATACAAAACGTTTGATGTGAAATGACCGAACTAGCCCTAGGAAGCACAGCTCTCCTCCCCCTGCCAACTCCACACGATGTCTTTCAATGCCGGCCGCAGCTCCTCCTCGCAAAACTTCTGGTATTCCAACGTGTCGCCGGCGGACTTGGAGAACTCCACCACCGCCACTTCCGGCGCCACCTCGAACACCTCCGCCGTCACCGATAACCTCCCCTTTCGCCCCTCGGAAAACCCCCGCATCGTCACCTTGTAGTCCTTGCTCCACATGAGCTTGAAATTTAGTTTCTTCGCCAGCGATTCCAGCTTCGCCACCACCACCGCCGCCGAGCATCTCGATGTGAAGAGAGACGCTGATTTCCTCCTGTTCTCGAATAAATTAGATAGGTCGAACCCCGATGACATGGATGATATGAATTCGAACGCATTGTAGAACGGCGGCGATGATTTCGACCTCACCATCCCCACCTCCTCGATCGGCGGCTCTTCGTTCGTTTCCTTCGCCGAAAACACGATCGGCCGCGCGAAGCCCTTGCAGAACCACGGCACTCTCATGATCGCCGGAATCGTGATCCTTCTCTCCGGATTCGCGACCAGGAGCCGCGAGATCAACCGCTTCGCCTCCTGAGAGATCCACGGCGGAATCGCGAACTCCGCCTTGAAAATCTTCGTGTACATCTTCATCACATTCTCATCCTGAAACGGCAGAAATCCGGCCAAGAGCACGTAGAGAATCACTCCGCACGACCACAGATCTGCTCTCGCGCCATCGTAGCCCTTCCGCCGCAGCACCTCCGGCGCGACGTAGGCCGGCGTGCCGCACTGCGTGTGGAGGAGGCCGTCGTTGCAGAGGTGCTCCGGCAGAGCGGAGAGACCGAAGTCGGAGACCTTGAGATTGCCTTCGTCGTCGAGGAGGAGATTCTCCGGCTTGAGGTCGCGGTGGAATACGCCGCGGCTGTGGCAGAAATCGACGGCGCTGACGAGCTGCTGAAAATATCTCCTGGCGGCGTCCTCCTTGAGCCTGCCCTTGGCCACCTTGGCGAAGAGCTCGCCGCCCCTGACATACTCCATGACGAAGAAGATCTTCTGCTTGGTCGCCATTACCTCCTTCATCTCCACCACGTTGGGATGGCGGACCAATCGCATCACAGAGATCTCGCGCTTGATTTGCTCCATCATCCCTTCTTTCTTCACCTGGTCCTTGGCTATGACTTTGATGGCGACGCTTTCGGAGGTTTCGAGGTCGCGGCCGTGGTAGACCTTCGCGAAGGTTCCTTTGCCTAGGAGGCGGCCCATTTCGTATTTCCCGAAGATGATGCGCCGGCCGAGGTGGTCCTCCGGCGGAAAATGCTCGGTTGGGCTCGGCAGGTCTTCCATGGACGGAGATTGGAGGTTTGTTGAGTGATTGGGATGAGTTGGGTGGTGGATTTGGCAATCAAATTGAAGGAAACGGTGTAATATGATGATTGAATGCAGTTGGAGACGACTTGATACGTGGGATATGGTAGTAGTGGCGGTGTCTAAGCCAGTTGTGGCGGCGGCGGGGGTAGGGGTGTTTCAGATTTTCAGCGGAGATTTTGGTCTCTTTAGAGAGTGTGTGTTGGTGCATTATATAAGGAACGGGCACACTCTCAAGTCTCAAGCGATGCTTTATTTTAATTTCGGCATTTTTAATAATTCTAATTCTTCTTTATAAAATCGAGATATTAACTTTTAATATTGTAAGTTTGTTGATTTTAATATCATATTAGTAATTCAATATTTCCTTATAAAATCAACTTAACGAAGAGGGAGTGGTCGAGATCGTCCACATTTTATGTAAGGCATATTTAACATATTCTTCAAACATGCAGTGTTGATTTTTTTTTTTTTTTTTATTTAAAACTCAAACCATATTGGGGCTCTCATCATTAAAATTAAGTTGATTATGATACCAAATTAAATTTATCTCTTTTTTATAAAGCCAACTTGTAAATTAAGTTGATTATGATACTAAATTAAATTTA
The DNA here is from genome assembly GCA_026898455.1 of Plectranthus barbatus. Lineage (NCBI taxonomy): Eukaryota > Viridiplantae > Streptophyta > Magnoliopsida > Lamiales > Lamiaceae > Plectranthus > Plectranthus barbatus. Next base: position 285,237 of record JAPKLW010000482.1, read on the forward strand.
TCTCTTCATTATAAAATCAACTTGTAAGGAGAAGAACTAGATTGCTACCCGCGCGTTGCGCGGTTTATATGTTTATTTAATAAATTATAATAATATTTTTATTTTTAAAATAATATATATATATATATATTATAATTATGATAACTGAAATTTAAAACATATATAAGTAACAAATGAAATGATCTAATATTATGACGATTGATCATTTACATAGCAAATACTATAAAGTGGTATGGCCCTTAGTCGGGCATTGGATGTAAAGCACGCAAAAAAAAATAAAAATATTTTTGAGATGATTGATTTAATATTTTAGAGTCATTGAGAATGTGAATATTGAAATAAGTTTACGTAATTAAAATTAGGGGTGACAATTTCTGATCCGATCCGATAATCCGACACGAATCCGCACGATAATAACGGATACGGATTGAGGCTTATCGGATATGGATCCTTATCGGATCGACACGATAAAGGACACGAAAATTTCGGATCGGATTCGGACTGAATATAGATCGGATTGGATAATTCATTAAACGAATTGGATTCGGATCGGATATGGATATCCATTAATAAATTAATAAAAATTAATTATTTTTTAAATATAATAATTAATTAATTGATTTTGATATATTAATATAGATTTAAAGTTTTTTCAAAAACTCAAATCTCTTGGTTCTTCATTGTTCGTGTCCCATTTTATTAATTCACCACTAAAAAATGTATTTATTAATTTATTAATTATATTTTTAATATTTATTTTCTTCTACTATCAAAATTTAATAACTTTCTTTTTTTTCTCAACTTCAAGTTTTCAATTAAGTTGTATCAACGAATTAACTAAAATGTGAGATCTTAAATTTTAATGTTGATGAAAGTATTTTAAATTCTCATTCATTGTCTCAACTCTTTCAATTTCACCATGATAGATTAAAAGTATTTATTATAATTTATTTTATTTGTTATAAATCTTAGAGTTTTAATAATATTTTTCTCCCTCAAAATTGTAAGTGGAATATTGACGACTAAGGCGAAATATTGATCAGTCATTAGAAATGAGCATGTTTGACCACTACAATTGGAATTTAAGATTTATCTATGTATCTTCGAATATTTCATTGAAGATTTTAGTTTTAAATGAAGTTGTAGTTTTATTTAATTATCAAACACATTATTTGAACAATCAAATATGAATATTTTGTATTATCTTATCAAATTTTTATTGGATTATAATTGTGTTTATTGAAACAGATTCTTATTGAATTAATCTAATTTGGATTCTTATCGGATCTTTATCGGATCGGATGCATAATGGATCATTCGGATTGGATACTTATTGGATCCTTAACGGATACAGATCGGGTTCGTGCGGATACGGATTTGAGATTAACGAATCAGATACGAATACGGATTTTGATTTTTCTTAATGGATCGGATACGGATTTGACCTTAACGGATCGGATTGATACGATAAGGATCCGATCCGCACGAATTGACACCCCTAATTAAAATAAAGTGGTTTGATAGGATTCAAATAACCTGAATATAACTAAATAAAATCAAATGATTTCAAATGGGCCTGTGTTATCACCCATCTAATTCAGGCCTAGAGCCCAATTACACAAGGGCTCATCGCTCGCAGGGTTTTTTTTTTTCTCTAAAAAAATTTAAATAAAAACATCGTTTTATTTACGTATTTAATAAAGTCCACACTAAAACTAGTAAAAAAAAAAAAAAGTTCCTCACTAAATAAGTTGGGATGTGGTTAATTTATTGAGTTTAATGTAACGTAATGTAATGCAATTCAATTTCTCATTTAAAAATAGAGACTTATTTAGCATGCATGATATTTGATATATAGTGTATTTAATGTTGAGGTTTGGAACTTAAAACGAATCGAAACTCTTAGAATCGTTGTTAGAAGAAGCAGCACATAAACGGAAATAATGAAAACAAGCTCAAAGAATGAAACTAAACGCAAAGCGAAAGAATAAATCGTAAATATATTGCAACGGTATTTCGACATAGTTATTGCTAAGTTTTTAGTGCATAAAAATCAGATACAAAAATGAGTTGAGACCTCCCTTTAATAAACACAAGGGAGGGGCCGTACAGGGGAATTTGGGCCTAGCTGACCCTAACCCATATCGGTGATAATCCTAAATTTTTCGGAACTAACCTTAAAAATCTTGGAATCAGTTAAGGTTGATGTAGCTTCCTAGCACGATCCTATCTTCGCAACGGCCTTATCTTATCCGGATGCGCTTGAGGTCGATTAGGAGGTCGATGTTGATGGGTAGGGGCGGCAATCTCCAACCCGACACGAACCCAACACGAAAAAAATAGGTTGGGTCAACCCATTTAATTTTTGGGTCAGTTTCAGGTCAACCCGTCCAACCCATTTAATTTTCGGGTTGGGTTCGGGTCAATCTCGGGTTGACCCGCGAACCCATTTGACCCACCAATAATATTAATTATTATTATTATTATTTATGAAATATAATTAAATAAAAATTTAATAAATAAAATATAGCCTAAAATCAAAATTTTTAAATAGGTAACACAAATTTTTAATTTTTAAAATAATTATCACAATTTATTAAATTTTAAATTAATTAACACATTTTTTTAATTTTTAAAATAATTAAACAGGTCATTTCGGATCGACCCGAAAATAAACAGGTCGGGTTCGGGTTTAGATTTCTGACCCGCGAAAATATACAGGTCGGGTTCGGGTTGGCGCGTCGCTTGTTATTATCAGGTCACAACCCGACCCGCCAACCCGAACCCGACCCATTTGCCACTATGGTTGACTTGCCATCGGGGTCAATTAATTTTCTCAATTTTGCAAATTGGGCCACGTGTTAGTGGGCTGAATTTCCATGGGGTGGTTTATGGATCCGAGTTGATTTCGATTAGTTTGGACCACTTGAATCAGACCTCAACATTTAACACATAATTAATATGCATGAGTGGACTAGAAAATCAAGCAATACATAAAAAGTATAATTGTAATCAAATATTACCTTTATTTTTATCTATTATTGTGTTGGGTTTTGGACTTTCTGAAATTTTGATTTACTTTAGATTTCACTATTTTATTATTAACTTTTTTTTTTCCAAAAAATTTATTGACTCAAATCCATTTTTCTTTATTAAATAAATAGGTTAATAATAAGAAACTCAATATTCTTAATACTAAATAAAAATTTTATGTTTTTCAAAGTCAACAATTTTATACTTTTCAAGTGAACTTATTTAACAGGTTTGTTCAATAATGTCAAGCTCAAATTCCATTAATTTAATTTATGAATGTTAATAATAAAATTATATGCATGCAACCAAGAATCTTGACCTCAATTAGATTTTAGATGTAATAATATTAAATGTGCCAATTATTTTCCTGTCAATTTTTGGTGAGGTCGACGAGACTGAGTGGTCGTGGACAGCTTTAATTTGGAGGAATATTATATAAACCATTTACAATTAAGCATTGGCCCAATTTTATATGTAGCACGTAGTAAATAGAGAGTAACATTAACATAGATTAAATATGTATGTAATAAAAAATATCTGATATAAAGAAGTCTGATAAATATATTATATATTAATATTTTACAATTTATGTTTATGTAAATGATATGTTAATTAAAAGAAATAATCAACAAATCGTCATTGTCAGAAATATATATGTTGAAGCGTGACTTAGATACGAATGAGAATAGTAGCGACTATATCACGACATGTGGATAAGATTACAACCATTCCATATTTAAATAATTGTGGGCATTCATTTGGTTTAGGTTAGTCAAACACGATTTTTGGGTTTATGCAGACTTTACTACTAGCAACTACTATTTAAAATTTGCATTTTTGAGAGAAAAAAAGAATAGATTGGAACTGCCCATTTTCAATTTGTTTGGTATATAGATAGATTGAGATGAGATCATGTGAGAAAAACTCTACATCTGAGAAATGAGAAAGTTGTTTGGTTATGTTTATCATTTTATTTGATTGTGTTTACCATGTTGTTTAAATACCCATGTTGCTTGAATATGTTTTCTACGTATATTGGTATTCAAGCAAAAACATATTCAAGCAATGTGGTAAACATAATTATTGAAATTCAATTTAACAGATTAAACAGAGCTCTTGTAACCGTTAAAGAGAACGACAAGCAATAACGAGAAAAGTAGTAAGCTTCAGAAGCAAATTATGGGAATCGAGAATATAAGATAATGTAATTGAGATGCAAATAAAATTAAAGCGATAAATCAGATAAGTGAGCGTAGAAAAATAGCGATACTGTGTATATTTCAGCAGAATTTTGGTACAACTTAAGAGCAGGAAAATCGATACAATAAATGGGTCTTAAGCCCTTATATATAGATGTAAAATAAGAGAAAACGCCCTAGCTTAACCCAAGCGTCGGTGAGCTCGTGATCGCCGAGATTCTTGTAACCGTTCGAAATTCTCGTAGTTGGTTAGGGTTTGCAATGATTCATCACTGCTAGGTCCCTGAGTTGCTGACTGGTCTTCTCGATGGCGAGCTCGTTTGGTTAAGGTCGATTGCGACCATATGACTTAGGCGGTTTGTCTCGTCTGGCTACCGGCTGGATCCACGGATTATGATGGGCTTTGAGCTGATTGGGCCTTCGAGTTGTCGATCGAGCTTCGGCCTCTAAGACCTGCCCCCAATAATAATCAAGAAAAATTCTCAATTCTCACGGGAAATCTTTCTCACTAGAAGCACTCTCTAGATCGATCATAGTATCGTATTTATTTTTATTTAATATAAACACAATATTTTAAAGAAAGAATAATGAAGAATAAATTAATTCTAAATCTTTTATTAAAAAATCTTTTTATATAAATATTTATCAACATAGATTACAAGGTTAACAATTTAAGGTGGTTTGGTATTGGTAATTCTTGTTATTTTACTTTTCTTTTTTCTAGAATTTTGTTTCAGTCAATTTGAATTATTCACTTTCATTAATAAATGGTGCTAGTACATAAATTAATAAATTTAAGTTGGTATGGTGTTGGTAATTCTTGTTATTATCTTTCTTAATAAATTCACATCTTAATGTAAAAAAAAAGGGGTCTAAATAATATCAAGGCTACCTTAAGATATTCTATTTGGACCAAATTAAATTATATTTTAGAAATGATTATATTCTATGTTTTAGACAATATTTGACATGACCATATATCACCCAAACTAAAACATAATAATTATTAAATTAAAACATAAACAAAAGAGACAAGAAAGAGGCTGGTGGGAGTGAATAATCAGTCAAAGTTTTCAAATTCATGTTTGAATCCATAGCGTCAAAAGTCCTAAAGCTCCAGCTTCTTTACTGGATTTGGATTAGAATATCAATATAATCCTCTATTTTAAAATTATATTTTTAAATAATGGGTGTATGATAAACAAAACTATTATTTTATAAATTAGAAATATATATGATGTATTAATTTGAAATTTATATATCTAAATATCTTTAAAATATTACGAACTCATAATCTTTTGGTTAGGTGGAAAGCCTTTAGTCATTAACTTGTTTTGAAAAACTTACAACTAATAATTATATTAAAATCTCAACAATAAAATTGATCATTACTACTAATTACTAAATTAGAATCTCAATAATTAAATTGATCATATCTACTAAATCCAAACAATTGATAAGAATGACAGAGAAAATTTCAGTACACACTATATTAGATCCGTTGAACTTAGACATATCAATTTCTCAAACCTTATGATCAATTAATTGATCATAGATTCATAAGTAATGTATAAAGAAATATACTTATTTTCCTCTTTAGTAATGATATATATAAAAAAGACTTAAATGGATTGGTCAATATTATATAATGAGTTAAATGTACATATTCTTCTACCCTAGGTGGCGTGACTTAGACTTTTTCATGTTTTTCAAAGTCTTCACCCTCTTTTCTACCTCTTTTCTTTTTCTTTTTCTTATATGTCGACGAAACATTCATTTTTAAGTGCAAACAAATTTCAATCATATATACTAGCTCATTTTTCAAAACCAATTTGTAATTTACACTAAATTTCTATTTGATTCACTCACATATACTATATGCATCTCTCTCTCTCTCTCTCTAGTAACACTTTACTCATACAAGTTCATACAAATATAAAATACATTTTGGCAGCAAAATAGTTGAGACTTGCATTAACCATTTTGCAAGAACAAGTGATGGAATTCAGTAGTTGGTTTAATACCTCACTGGATCTAAACTCCAAGCCCCTCAGAGTTGCAGAGGAAGCGCCGCCGGCGGTATGATCAACATATTTTCAGATAACTATATATACACATAGATACATACATGATCATGGAAATGAACCCTTAATAATTAATTTGTATATAATATTGGTGTTGTTTCAGAAAGAAGAAGGTGAGAGTAAGTTGATGGAGTTGGGAAGAGATGCAAGCATCCAAAATGAGGTTAGCTATAGCCTATATGTAGCAACAACACATTATCTGTAATTAGGTAGATAGATTTATAAATGTTGTGTTTATAGAGAGAGAGTTTGGTGGAGGAGCTGAACAGGGTGAGTGCAGAAAACAAGAAGCTGACAGAGAGATTGAATGTGATGCGTGAACATTATAGTGAGTTGATAAAACAATTACTGGAATACACAACAACCAACAACGTACCTATCACAACATCAAGAAAGAGGAGCTTCATCAATCAAGATTCGCCCAAGAAGCCCAGCATCACCGAGGTTCATGTCCGAACCCGAGTACCCGGCTTGAGCCTTGTGAGTCCAGATTCATTCAACATGATGTAACTAAGCCGGCCTTTTGACATGAATTGTGTGTGTTTGAGAATGTGCAGATAGTTAAGGATGGTTATCAATGGAGGAAGTATGGACAGAAGGTGACTAGGGACAACCCTTCTCCAAGAGCTTATTTCAAGTGCTCTTTTGCTCCTACCTGTCCGGTTAAAAAGAAGGTGACTTCATTTGAATTAATGGTTTCGTTTTTGGTTAGATTTAGACATGGTTGGAGTCATGATCAGGTTCAAAGAAGTGCAGAGGATCAATCAGTAGTAGTTGCAACGTATGAAGGGGAGCACAACCATCCTCACCCTTCAAAACCAAAGGCCAATTCAGTTCCCAACCGTGGCTTGACACTTGGTCACGGCCACGCCCCGAGCTCATCGACCATCACTCTTGATCTCACTAAGACAGACCTAATCTCCCAAGAAACAAAGACAAGTTTAAGTGGCAAAGGTGAAGCAACACATCTCCAACACTACTTAGTAGAACAGATGGCTTCAACCTTAACAGAAGATCCCAGTTTCAGAGCAGCTCTGGCAGATGCCATATCGGGAAAGTTTCTTCTGCAAAACAGTCGCACAGAGAAATGGTAACACTGTTTTGGTGCACATTCATTCAAGTCCCTTCGACAAAGAATGGAAACCTGAACTTGTGTCTTAGCAGAACATGTTTTATCTTTTCGCAAGCTTTGGTAATCCAGATGAGTTTTCAAGGATGAGAAGAGATAACTGCTCAAATGAAACATGGATAGAGAGGAAATCTGCTTGAATAAGGAAATCATCCGAGCTCACTCTGAGATCAACTTTTCTCGTTAAGTGATTGTGAGCACTTTTTCATGCTGAAAATTCAGACTCTTTCAAATCTAGTACATACTGAGGTTTCTCTCTTGGATGTCAACTAGCTCTCAGCTATGCAATCTTAAGCACTGATAACTTGACAGACAGATCTTCACTTACTGTGTGTCTTAATTGGAACTGCTTGCCTCATCAATGATGTTCACAATTGGGAAAAACCAACCTAAAAATTTCTTGAAGTATAACTCAGAGTTTCGCTTCCTCTTCATTTGCCCTAAATCATATACTCAGATGAATGCCTATTTTCCATTATCGATGTCTTTTTCAGTACTAATCTGCCCATTCCTCAGTGCCTTGTTCATCTATCTCATCATCTCTCAGAAAAATGCCAAGCAACAGAATCAAACAACCCATCCCTCAATGTAAATAGCATCAATTCAAACGTACTAACACATTCGGCACCCGCTAATTGGCATTCATAGGAAAAGCACATCAAATTGATACTAAAATATCTCCTGAGCTACTAAGCGTGTACCAGTATTAAAATTAGAAGTCAAGCACACCTTTGTTGCCACGATGCTGCCCCCTCCGGCCGCCTGAGGAAGCATAAGAGAACGAAACCTTAGATTAGAATCCATTAACACTGATGCTATTTTTCTTAAAACCCACCGCTGACGAAATACTCTCGACGGCTTCTTCCCCTCAATGTGATCACCGCTCACTCAGTGGGTTCTACATCTTTTAATATTTATTATTATTTAATTAAAAATTCTTAAATTTATAATTAGATTTAAATAAAATTAATACTTATATAAAAGTTTAAAACAACCATTTTATTTTACATAACACAAAAAATAATCTTATAGTCATTAAAACATTATTATAAGTTACATAATCTTAAAATAATGAAAAAACAAAAAAGAGGAGAAAAAAAAAAAAACAAAACTAATTGAATACTGCAAAATGGACAAGATTCTCAATTCCTAATGGGAATAATTAATTTTGATTGTTAATTTTAAAATTAAAAAAATAATAAATTAATTATCAATGATTTTTTTTTTTTGGCTATAACGAGAATGGCGGGGAAGGGACCAACTACCTTATCCAACAACCTTCACACATTCAAATCCAACGTTCACTTCTTCCTCTGCAATCAACCCTTATCTTCTTCCCCTCACCACCCTTTCTGCTTCACCATACCAACAATGGCTGCGCTTCGTCCAAAACCCATCCCACCCCGCCTCACAATCCCTCCTTCAATCCCCCTCATCCAATCCACCATTCTATCCTTCCCCAATCCCTCCTCAGACCAATCCTTCTCCACCCGGAAATCCGCCTCATCACTCCGCCCCAATGCCAAGAAGAAGAACCCATGGCTGGATCCATTCGACCAGGGCGATGACCCGGAGATGGAGTACGGCTCACTCTTCGCCGACGGGAAGCAGGAGGAGGACCCCCGGCCACCCGACAACCCCGACAACCCTTACGGATTCCTCAAGTTCCCGCCCGGTTTCGCCGTGGAGATTGCCTCGCTGGGGCTGAAGATCAGAGGGGATGTTCGGAGGTGCTGCTGCGTCATCTCCGGCGGCGTTTACGAGAACTTGCTCTTCTTTCCGGCCATTCAGATGATCAAAGACCGGTACCCCGGCGTCCAGGTTGACGTCGTGACTACGGCCAGAGGGAAGCAGGTTTACGAGCTCAACAAGAATGTGCGGTGGACTAATGACTATGACCCAGACGACCATTTCCCTGAACCGGCTGAGTATACCGACATGATCGGACTGCTCAAGGTTGGTTGAGACTTGAGACAATGCTGACAAGTTAGAAATTGATTGAATCCATTCACGATTTTGGATTTGTTGAAAATTTGCAGAACAGGTATTATGATATGATATTGTCGACTAAGCTGGCAGGGATCGGGCATGGTGCATTCTTGTTCATGACCACTGCAAGAGACAGAGTGAGCTACATTTACCCCAATGTGAACGCCGCCGGAGCAGGGCTTTTCTTGTCGGAGACTTTCACACCGGCCACTAACAATCTTGCCGATGGTGGCTACCACATGTATGAAACCAAAAAAAAAGGAACTCATTCATTGATCTCTTACAATCTTCTCTGAAAATGAACATGTGTTGGTTAGGTACCATGAGATGATTGATTGGCTAGGGAGGCCGTTTCGCAGCGTTCCGAGGCAGCCCGTGCCGCCTCTGAGAGTATCGCTCTCGAGGAAGGTGAAGGAGGTGGTGGAGGCGAAGTACACGAGCGCCGGAGCGGTTAAGGGGAAGTATATCGTGATTCATGGGATCAAATCAGACTCGAAGGCTTCGATGCAGTCTAGGGGAGACACTGATAGCTTGCTGCCTATAGAGATATGGGATGAGATAGCTAGTGTAATAAGGTATGTGTATTATTATTAATTTTTTTCAGTGTTGATGAATGAAGTGTCTCTGATGGGGGCTGAACAACAGCGGAGTCACTCCAGTGTTCGTGATCCCACACGAGAAGGAGAGAGAAAACGTGGAAGATGTTATCGGAGAGAGTGCTAGTATAGTGTTCATCACCACCCCAGGGCAGGTTAGCCCATTTTCTTGAACTTTTTTTTTTTTTTTTTTGAAACTAGGATGATCAAATCAAACAATGCAAGAATCTTGATTGGTGGTGATGGTGTGATAGCTGGCGGCCCTGATCAATGACTCAGCTGGGGTGATAGCTACGAACACAGCTGCCGTACAACTTGCCAATGCACGCGAAAAGCCAAGGTGATTCAAATTCTCTATTATTAATTTATTATTACAGTTATATATACTTGTACCTTACCACTGTGGTCTGTTGTCTGACGATGATGGTGGTGTGTTTGTGCAGCGTGGCGTTGTTCGGGTCGGAGCAGAAGGCGGAGCTGTTCGTGCCGAGGCCGGAGGAGAAGAAGTGTGCGGTTATATCGTCCAAGACAGGGAAACTCATAGACATTGATGTGGAAGCTGTTAAGACCGCAGTCCAGATTTTCAGCTTGCCTTTGGCTATTGCCTAGCTACATTGTACATCTTTTCTTCCATCACTAGACTAGGAATATATATATATATATATAGATATGCATTTTAATTACATCCATGTATGTAACGTAACTCAATACACCATGAGTGGAAACTCATGGTTAAAAAAATTGGTTTTTGATGATCCCTAGTTGAATCGAAAATCAGCAATTTTAGGTGAGTTTTCGTGTCGTCGGTGTTGTCGAGGTGTGCTAGGTGCCTGAGTTTTTAATATGTTTTTAAAAAAATTAAAATGTATATAATTTTATTTTAATTTAGTTATTGATCGATTAAACACCGTCAGAAAAATATTTAGGTCCGTCTAAACACTAGTTCCTGGAAGTTACCTCCCACGAGGGGTGTAAACGGTACAGTTTGAGAAATGAAGTATTGGTCAAATTAATAAGTAATGTTTGAAAACATCTCAACCCTATCGGCCAAAATATTTTAAAGCGGTTTGGTTCGGTCAATTTGACGGTTTAAAATGTCAATTCAACAATTATAGTCAAAACAACGAACATTTCTTATTTTTGAAAGAATTTATTTTGTGAAAATAAATAATTTATACATCTATCTTAGCACCGCAACGACATGAACAATTGATAATGCAAAGAAATTGCTTATTCTATAATATTATAAATGAGCTCATAAAATTATTTAATCAAGAAATACAATAAATTGAAGTATAAATGCTAGTATTCAATATCATATGTCAATGTTGAGATAGTTGAAAATTTTTGAAATAGAAAAATAACTAACACATTATTGACATTAATAAATAATAACATGTTTAACAAAGTATACATTTAAATACTATATTAATAATAAGAGGAACATTAATTGTATTGTATTGTAATTGGATATAATATATAATTTAAATAGTATTATGAAAATGGTTCGGTTTAGCCTAAATGGTCAATTTTTTCCCACAAACCTTCGGCTAAATTAAATTATACAATTTGAAAAAATAATTGGATTAGACCAAAATCTTTAGTTATTAAACCGATCAAACTTACCAAATTATTTTGATTCGACCTGTTTGTGTTGGGTTTTGTATACAGAAGACATTTATTACGATGAGTATACATTCAACAGTATTTTCTATCTGTTAAACAAACTTACATGCAAGTAACAACAATATCCTCTTATCTCACCGATAGGGACGATCATACGACGTGTTGTAAATAGCAGAAGACAGTATGATCACTTGACCTAGTGAGATATAAATATTATCACAGCCGAGACAACGTATGAGGATAAGTCTGTCGGTGTAGGCTGCAGCATAGTCGGAAAGAAGTAATCTATTTTGATTACTTGATATGTTGGTAAGTGCAGTTGCGTATTGATTGAACCACAGTGAGATGTATTTTACTGTCTGACATCAGAGAATACAAGATCTCGATCTTGATTGAGTCCAAACCCTAACGAAGGTTCAGGGGTATGCACGGGTTAACTGTTGCTTTGACTTGCCATGGTGGAGAGCCTGAGTAACGTGCTCGTATACCCGCATCTTGGGTAATATCAGTTCGTGTATTACAGCCTGAGAGTAGAGCTAGGTAACCATATCCGAGTAATAGGATGTGGACATTCCCTGAGGAGCTCAATAACATTCATCGTGCTAAAGTCCTGCAGGCTAATTAATTTCAAGCACGAGTGATAAGGTTTGAGTAGTACTGCTCATGAAATAAGAAATTAATTAATTGTGGTAGCTTGTCAGAAGCTCCAATAAATTAATGAATGTCCAGTAACCTTAAATATGAGGATTCTCAAGTAAATGCAGCCCGTTCTCATAACGTGGTAATAAAGAGGTAGGTCAGTATTAATCATGTGGTGAAAAAGAATTAATATTAATTAATTAATTGTGTCATGGGTTGTGGACATAGGAATTAATTAATTCATAGGCCCACTTTATTATTTGCATTAGGTCCCAGGTCTGGCCTAATTAAATATACTGAAAAGAGGCCCAGTAACCTATTAAGGTTAAAACCCTAGGTCTATAAATAGACAGTTCTCTCTCTCACTTTGTATCACAATTCAAATTAGTTGAAACCCTAGGAGAGAGAGAGTTGGGCGCGCATCTGGTGTGTTCGGGAGGAGAAGAAATTCGATTCTGGCTTACACATTCAGAGTCCTGTGGAATCCTCATTAGTAGCAGAATTGAACAACATTGAGATACAGATTTGAAGACCTAATATGAAGAACATATTATTCTCTCTTCTTTTCTTTTATTTGATTAATTCTTAAAATTAGATCTGGTTCTAATTTGACGGTTCGATTCGCCATAAAATCCTTATAATTTGATCGATTTCGGTCAAACCGTATCCACCCCATCCCACAATGGAAAGAGGAAATCAAATGGGGGTTTGGTTTCGGATTATTTATGGTATTTGGGGAGTATTCATGTAATTCTTGGCAATGTTTTTGGGGTTTTAATCTAGAATATAAAATATATATGTAGAGGTTTAAAGTGTTTTTTTTCCTTACAAGTTGAAATGGGCTTTGAATTAGTGGCCCAAATGGAAACCATTAATCCAATGGGATACACATACGTTTTGGGGTGAAATATGTCATTTTCAGAGATGTTGGGGGCGATAATGATATGTGTCGTTTTTTACGAAATTATTTTGTTTAGGGTGTTCTATGTCATTCTTAGTGATGTGATACACCATGTTCGGTGATATTGTTTATTTGGACTATTGGTAAAATCTTGCACAACATTTTATTATTTTTATAACTATAATACAAAAATTCTTAACTCTCAAAAAATCATTTATATGCAAATTAATTTTTTGATTGTTTATTTGTATTTGTTTAAGTGGAAATATTTTGAAATATTCATTTTGTTATAAATCATTGTAAAAATATTCATATTTTATTACTCATTGCAAAACTACCCAAAAGTACATTTTTACATAGGAATTTGTTTTAAGTGAAAAGTCATGCAATTATTAATATTATGATGATGGGATCATTACCCAAAATATGTATTTGATAAATATTATAAGAGAAATTTTAAGCATACCATTAAAAATAATTAGAAAATGTGTGTTGGTAGGAATCAACTTCATTTATTAGATCGGTCTTGTTCAGAATCGGGTCGGTTTGGTGTTGGTTTGGGTCACTCAATCGGGTTTGAAATGGTTCAGAATACGAGTCAGAATCAAGTCGGTCTCGGGTCAGATTAAAGCAGACCATCCTATGTGATTCCTACACGGGTCGGAATCCAGTCTGAACCGGTCGGTTTCGGTCAGAACATCGATTTTTAATTATCTTTTTCTTTCAGAATTTGCAAAATTTGTCCGATGTGCTATATTTCTTCTTTTTTCAATTGCAATATGGTCAAATTAAGCTATAAAGTATACTGACATAAGCACATGCATGTCAATCAACATACCTTTTGACTGGATGAGTGAATGCAAATTATTCGTACATTGAAATGCAGATGAGTGGACGACCTTTACTGTATTGATCAATCCAATCAAGTCATGAAAATAATTGAAATTGGTTACTTTATATAATCGAATTAATATGCAAAGTAGAATACACATTCACTATATCTTCGTTCCTCCGACTCTCCATTGTTGGTCCCGGTTTATCAGGGTATAACTTGGCAGCGGAAAATGTGTTAGTTCGTTTCTTGCACTCTGCTGGTTACTCAGCTGACTGGGACCTTGTCAGCTGGTAAGTCAACTGGCACTATGAGTACTCAGCTGACTGGCGACTGGCTGGTCAGCTGGTAGCTCAAGACTTGGAATATCTTAGCCTTGTTTGCACAGTTATATCAGTTTTCAGATATAC
>JAPKLW010000482.1:300217-323730 GCA_026898455.1 Plectranthus barbatus
TAGGACTTAGGATTTGATCCACCAAAACACCAAAACTAGGATCTAAATAAGTAGCTACTGGGGAAAGGAAACTTAGCCAAATTTCCCAACATCCATCTTCTTCATATTCACTATATCTTATTTCTTATCTTTTTGAAAATGCTGGATTAGGATTTTATAGTTCTTCCTTGAACTTCTCCATTCTACGGCAATTGCTCGTAGTAGTCAATCTTGCAGATCAAGATGACTGCTAAGATATTTCTTAGATAAAAAGAACTTCAAGTTAACCTCAGGAGCGACCTTCCAAGGTCTGGTTATGAACACGAGTAGCTTTAGCAAAGCCTTGATCGTTTTTTATCGGTATTAATTTGGTAGAGTGTATGAGTATTTTTGCGTGATTGTCGAACCTTTTTTCTAGCGAATCCTTCTATTTATAGACAAAGATTCAAATATGAATATTTGAATCTTTTGTCCGTTAGAGACTGTTTGTTGAACTGCCAATCCGTTTCCTTCCTTTTCTGAAAAAGCATAGAGACGTTTCAAGTATCTTTGTTGTTGATTGGCTCTTTCCTTGTTTAGTCGACTTGTCAGAACGAATCTTTTAGTTAATTATGGAAATCCCCTTTCTGTCTCTTGATAAATCAACTTTTCGATTCAGGAGATTTCTTAAACTCTTGAAATTGTAGATACTTTGATTCGACGGCTACAGATGATTGCAAGTTGCTATCAGAACACTCTGCTGAGTTCGCTATTCGTCTACTGAGATCTCAACAGACTAGTTGAGATCTAGCAATCTGTTTGCTACATTCCTTAAGCAACTTGGTTATTTGCTGAGTGACTCCAACATTCTTCTGGTGTTTGCTAGCAGCTTTATCTTTGCGTATTTTGTTGAATCCTTCAGCAATCTTCTCGCACTTTGCTTGAGTTTTCTAGAAATTTTTCGTACTTTGCTGACTTATTCAACAAACTTTAGCGATCTTCTTCTAATTCTATTACAACTCGATCATAATTATCCTATACAGGATTTTTACAATTTCAACGCATTTCTAAGTTGCTAGAGACTAGATAACCTAACTTTGATGCACCAAAATTAATACAAATAACTATAAGATCTAAAGGGTACAATATTCCCTACACCTTCGAGTGGTGAGTCATTTATTTATATCTATATTTATGTATCAAATGTGTAGAGAGCAATTAGAATAGTGGACTAACAAATAGTTATAAAGAATGACATGGGCTATCAAAATTTGATGCAGTGAGTGGTCCAAAAACTCTATATTCCATTCTTATATAAATAATTGCTTTAGGCAAGAATATGCCACACATAATTAAACCCTTATAACTTTCTTTTCATGTCATATCATAACCTTTTTTTTCAGCTATTAAAACTTAATATGCCTTCATATATCATATCTTTTTACGAACAAATATATATATATATAGGAGGGATCATGTAAAAAAAATTCCCATGTGAGAAAAAAGAATGAATCATGTCTATCAGATCTAAAAAAATCAATGGTTGATATTGAATCAAGCAACAACTAAAATGCAGTCAAGCAACAAAATAATCAAGCAACAACTAAAGCACAATCAAGCAACATTGCAATCAAGCAACGACCTGAATACAATCAAGCAATGTCGTGAATGCAATCAAGCATCTTTCTCACTTTCTCACGTTAAGAATTTTCTCACTGGATCCGCTCCTTATATATATATATATATATATATAAAATAGAGAAACCACTTGTACTTGGACTAATCCGATGCTTTCAGTTATCTTAGGGGATAATTCTATTCTAATCCAAAAGTTAAAAAAAAGTTTGAAAAGGAGAATATAAATGAGAAAAACACACTTTTAGTTTTGGAATAAATTAAAAAAAAATATCTATTGACTAGATGTAAGCTGATTAAACCATGTTAAAAAATCATGCTAGCTTAATTAGGAGATTTATTATCATCATTGTAGTTCAATAATATTTTTCTTACCGGGACTAAGTTAGGAGAAGAGTCAAACCTTTTTTTTTTATAGGAAGAGGAGTTATAGATCGATCTCGAGATATTTTATTCGAAAATTTATATATAAATACGAAATGCTCGTTACTAAGGAAATACTAACAAAATTATTTGTAATTTGAAGGTTATAATCTTAGATATATACTAATATATTCAGTTTGAGGAATTGATAAATTAAAGGAAAGATAAAAAGAAAGATGCAAAGTTCGAAATTAGTCAATCGGACTTAGGTTGATGATGGTAGAAGCATAATTAGAGGTTGAAAATAATGGAAAATCAATAGATTCGAATACATAACATAGATTTAGCTTACAACTTAAAGATCTTGGATCTGATTCTGTGGAATGGACTTTCTTAATCCTTCTCCAATTTTCTCTTCCATCATTTTTCGTATTTTTCTCTTTCTTTTATTTAAAAAAAAAAATAGAAAAGAAGAAGTTCGATTTCAAAATCTCTTGTTCGAAGGTTTCTTCACATAAGATATCTCCGAACTTTTCCCTCTTTTAATGGAGCTTTGTTTTCTTGTCTGCATCCTCGTCACTTTCCGAATGTCTCTAAACTCATTAATACGCACAAACACAAAGGGTAATGTTATCCAATTGTTGGCACTTTATTTCAAAGTTTGGGCATTTATTTTTGACAATAATATTGTATAAATAAGTTAATTATCATTATTTAAGCTTCTTTATAAAATAATATATATCGAAATAACCGATTGAAATAGTTAAAATTCGATTGTAAATATCTCATAATTTAGGTTAACATTGCCCTCATATAAAAGGTTGCTAAACAATTAAAAGAATAAATTGTATTAGAAAAGCCATGTGCTGCAAATTTAATTATGAAGATATTATAATAGGAATCAAATTAGAAATATGTTGGCTAGAAGCATCATACTCCACTAGCAAGGCACTATGAGAAGTTTAGTCTATTTTGCTCATGCCCAAGATTGTTTATTCAGTGTGGAGCTCTTGTTAGCTTTTTCCTAATAGGTTTTTAATTATAGATTATAGGGTTTATTGTAGTGTTGGTCCCGAGATCAGAATATGTATAGTGTGCAGTGAAAATTTTAAGATCAAAGCTTGTACTAAAAAACTGATGGTTCTTGATCAATTTGTGTATCTGAAAACAATTTATCAGCGAGCATGGAGTTTATTGTTCATTTCGAATATACTTCAACACTAAAATGAGTTGAGTTTAAAACACCTTGCATAAATGTAAGAAAGCAGTAAAAAAACAAGGAGTTTATAGAGGTCCGGAGCCTAAAGTCCTACGTCCTCTCTTCAGACCTTGGTCTGGAAATTTACTAAGCTTTAGTTGTAGATGGGTCTCGCGATCTATAGCTAGCTGGTAGATGTCAGTGTCTACCAGTCCACTAACTCACTCGTCCAGACCTTTGGTCCCTTCGGTTTCGCAGATTTGGAGTGTGGGCACACCATGCAGCCTTCTCCTCCGCAGTTGAAAGCTTTATAGTTCCTCCCGAACTATCGAATTGATTGGCTAGATGCCCGTAGAAATCACTACTGGAGATCTGCAGTGACTGTTGCGTTTTTTCTAGGAGAGAAAGAATACCAATAAAGTACTCGAGCTTAGAAGTTGCGAGTCTCGTGTTCAATAGATGACACACGGTCGGCTGAGAGAGAGGACCTAATGATAGAAACAGTCGAGTTTTTACTTGAGCAGAGTTTCGGTGCCTTTTCTCATTTCTATTTTTTATTACTCTGGATACTTTGTGTACTTATAGGCGAAGTGTGAGTAATTCAAATTGTATCGTTTAGAGACATTTGAATATCGTTCAATCTGATGCGTCTTTTTTTTTACGGGAGCAGGACGCTTTTCCTAAGGTTTGGCACCTACTACGTCCTTCTCTAACACAGGATGTCGACATTCTTCTTTTGTGTTAGAACGGTTCTGCCAGTTCGAGGAATCTGAACTGGTTATTAGTCTTTAATGAATCTTCATTCTTAAAGACTGATCTTTGGTGATTCCTCTAACTTGTTCTATTTATCTCTCCGTGCGAGAAGGAACTGACTTTGTAAACTAGAGATGATCCAGGCTGGTGTCTTCGGTCAGTTTCTCTAAGTCATCAACTCCAAATTGGTAGCTGGTCTTTCCTTATTCCACACGATCTAAACTGGGGCTTTTTATTTCTACCTAGTTTGTCTTGATTAGCTTTGTCAGTTCTGTTACAACTCGATATATCCTAACAGGACTTTACAGATTTATGTGAACTAAGCTAATCTAGAGACACTCCTAACTTGGTGGTTTCTATTCAAACTTTTGACACATCAAAACAACAAATATGTAGGAATACTTCCTAACATCTAGTTGGGTTGATTATGATATTGTATTAAAATTCAATTCTTCTTTACAAAATCATTTTTTAAAGAGTCTTACTATTATAAAGTGGCATAGATCATTATTTCCAGTCAATGTGAGACACATTTAACAAATTTTAATATAATTTTAAGTTATATACATAATTGTAAGGACCGACATTGGAGCAGAAAGTGATTGTTAGTTCAGAGAAGCACAGGCTATGAGCGGCTCTCATGTAAGACTTTCATTAGTTGGGTGGAGGGTGAAATGAATGAACCAAATCCACCAGAATGAGAGGAATTGTGAGGCTGTACAGCCTACAGGAACAAGACTGATTGTATAACTGAGTAAAGCTTAAAGAATTTGATATGTGCTAGTGTGCTACTCACATAAACATAGTGCACCATCTTTTTTGGCACTTATTTTAGAAAATTTTCAAAGTCAAGCATGTTTGATCGGGTAGAACTAAGATAAACAACCCCTGAAAAAATATGTGTGAGTGAGGACAAAACGTATTGAGAAAAATTTGTGTTGGTTTGCGGAATCAGCTATGAACTTAAAAACTATATTAACTTATTGATGATTAACATGATCCACCTTTGAATTCATTTGAGCCATGAGGGAAGGGGCATTTGAAAAATCGCATTTAATGCTAATACCTTTAAAAGATAATGGAAATGATAAATATTATTGAAGCATAATAAATGTACTAAGTAGAAGAATAATATATAGTGATTCTTTGAGTTGATGATGCATAAACATTTTGATATATTTGAGTTTTTTCGGAAGAATAAGTCTGCGGAAGAGTATTTTCTATGGGTTTTAAAGAATAAGAGAGGAATAAAAAATTTATAAAATAAAGGTATTAGTTTTCAATTTAAATAGATTCGAATCAACTAATCTACATTTTAATACTTAGACTTAACACACCAAACAAAGATTAAATCAACTTTAATCTAAATAATTAATACTTAACTTCATTGGAGATATAATGAAACATTCTGCATTATTTTATTGTCGTCTTCCTAATCAAATCTTAGTAAATATTTAAATATATTTGCAAATTGTCGAGATAGTCGAGTCCAAAAATGAAGTAATCTGAGTCGTAAATGTCACAAAATTGGCGGATTATGAAGTGGCAAACATTGTTATTTGGGATTTGAGGCCGAATCGCACTTCGTCGACATGAATGTCTGCTCCTTCTCCCCCCTCCACAGACATATTTTTTGTTTTTATTATAAAAGCTTGTTTCTTCCAAATTAATAGTATTAATTAATGATTTCTGCTTTTTTGTAATATTCTTTTTATATATCTCACTAATAAGAATTTCATGTGTAAATATTTTGGAATGAGAGATTCTTGGATTGATTATTGTTGGTTCTGGTTTATAGAGTAATAATAATATGCACAATGGAAATTGAATTGTTTGTTCGTTAAACTTGCACATTTCCAAGCTAATGGTCAGGGGCGGCGCCACCCCAGGGCTGAGGGCCCCAAGAGCAATTTTCATTTCAGTTTCGTATGTGTATGACTGCATGTAAACAAAAATTATGCAGAATGGTAGCAATTATTTTGGTCATTGGCCCCCACAAAACAAAGAATTAAAATGCTAGATAAAAAAACTTAATTGGGCTGGCCCAACATTTATTACAAATTAGGGAAATTAATTTTAAAAGTAAATCATGAATGAAAATATTGGGTCCTTTTTTCAGTTCAATTGATCAATTCAGTTAGAAAATCTCAATTATCTTATTATATTTAACATTATTAATGTGAATTAATTTACAAAATACGGTTGTTATTATTAAATCTCAAAATTTTTATTGTTTGTAAATTTTAATTACTCATTATTTTGTATGTTTATTGTAAAGTTTAGCTATTTACTATATTAACTGTAGTTAATAATTACTATTGATTATTTTGCAATTTCATTTTAGATTGTAAATTGAATTGTAATTATTAATTAATATAAATTGTAGTTACAAATTATTTATTTTATGAACTTATATAGTACAATATTAATTGAGATAATATAATTCACTATATCGAAAGGTTGGGTCATTATTTGGGGAAAAATGTACACCTGAAATTTTTTTTCCCAAACTTTAGATGAGTTTCAAATAATTTGAGTTCTAATGATAATTAGAATTAAGGAGACAATGTTTGGTTAGAGACCTTTGTCAATCATATGGATGCATATGATTAAATTTATTAAGTTTCAAAGGTCGTCTCAAGATTATTGGTTCAAAAAAACCCGATGGTCCAGTCCAAAATTCGAAAGGTTACAATATTTGAACTCGAAAAATTGTGGTTGTTTAGCCGGACCAATTAACCTGCCCATAGGACTGACCCAAAATACAGCCCCCACGAAGCTCAAATCCTGCATCCGCCACTGCTAATGGTGATGTGACAACTTGATTTGTCAAATCTTTAGTTCAGGTATTTAATGTCGAATATGCTTAATATCAGTATTCAAAGTATACTACAACACTTAAGTGTTGAGTTTTAAATTGAGGTAAACTGACAGTATAAAAGAAAAACAGTAAATGACAAACGATATATAGTGGTTAAGAATGTCTTGTCCTTCAGTCCACAAGCGCACTCGTCTGGTCCTTGCTCGTTCTTCGCTTCGCAGCTTCTCAGAGTGTGGGCGGTGCTCAACCTCTTCGTCGTTGGAATATGTTGTTTATAGACTTATAGTTCTCCCTTGAACTGTCTCCTTAGTGTCATGTCGCCCGTAAGAGTTAGAGTAAAAGGGTTTACTTGATTGTTGTAGTCTTTCTTGGAGAGAAATACTACCAAGAGAATAACTTAAGATTTCTAAGGTTCTGAGTCTCGTGTTCACTAAGGTGACACATGGAAAAGCTTTAAAGCCTCGAACGATTTAGTAAGCTTGATAATTATTAGCTTTCATGTAAATTGATTCAGTAACTTCGTAACATAGTTTGTAAGTCGTATTTTTGTTCGTGTGTATGCGTCGTAACCTTCTTCTGTTGAAGATCCTCTGGAATTTGTACTCGTGAGGTAGAAGGTTTGAAATAAATGTTCATTAGAGACAAATTATAAGATGTCAAATCGAATGTCCCTGTTGACTGCTACAATAAGCGGGTAGGTGGTGCTTTTCCAAATGTTTCACACCTACTTCGCTTTTTCTGACAGTGATTGTGATGCTTCGCCTTTGTGTCAGAACGATAGTATTCGTCAATTTGAGGAGTCTTTAATTGAATGCCCTAGGTATCGAAACATAGAGTTTCGTGCTTGCAAACATTAAGGAATCTCCAATCCTTAAAGTATGTACTTCGTCAGTATGTTCCTCAAATGATTCTTCTATGTCTTTGCGTTGAGACCTAGACTAGGAAGTCTACACTGGTGCCGTCAAACTTGCAAGTCCATGCTGGTGACATCGTCCTTCAGAATATGCCCAATCCCTATGCTGGTAAGTTTGGCGTACTCGTTGAGACCATACTTGATGGACCCATATTTGTTGATAATCCAAACTTTATCAGCCAGACTCATATTCTGCCAAACTTGTAAGTTCGGCACGAACCTTAGTCTATTGAGTCTTTTGCGCATTCTAGACTGATTAACTAGTCTAGTCTTCAAATTAGCTTCAGCTTACAACTCAATATTGATCATATACAGGACT
Source organism: Plectranthus barbatus (assembly GCA_026898455.1). Taxonomy (NCBI): domain Eukaryota; kingdom Viridiplantae; phylum Streptophyta; class Magnoliopsida; order Lamiales; family Lamiaceae; genus Plectranthus; species Plectranthus barbatus. Next base: position 308,178 of record JAPKLW010000482.1, read on the forward strand.
TTACATTTTTCGACTATACTGAAACTATCTAAGATGGCTTTTACATTCTTTGACACACCAAAACATAATGACAATAATAATATAAGGAAATTTCTAACAAATTTCCTAACAAATATTTTCCCCCAATTCCCTATTAAAAAAAGTGAATTCTATCTTATCTTCATACATGTCACTTATATATAAAAATCTAAGATTTTGAATTTTATTATAATATATTGGTGAATTTTATATTTTATTTTTAACTTTTTTATTAAAGAATTATATTTTTATATTTGACATGTAAGGAAAATTTACCCTAATTTTTCACGTTATGAAATGTTATTCTAACATTTACTTGATTAGTTAAAAATATTATAGATGATGTGTTTGAAGGAATTGCTGGCAAATTGAATTGTCAATTCATAACTTAGGTTGAAATTGGATATAAAAAATAAATTGCTATGTCTATGAATAATCCTAGCATGCTCTTATTGAAATGCATAAGATGTTTTATGCGAAATACATGGACTGTAGAAACTGTTGAACTGGTTGCGCAGAGACTTGATCCTTAATCTTCTTTCTCGTGCAACAAGATTTAATCCTACAATCCGAAAGATCTAATCTCCTGATTTGTATTTCAACTCTGATCCGAAAATCTGGTGAAGATTTCCTTCGAATTTCTTGCCTATCGGGAAACAAAATTTCCTCCTCATTCTCAGATCAAAATTGTCCAACTGCAGCTCCCAAATCTTGGTTTGCTGCTTAGCAACTTATGATGTTGTGGTGTATTGAGATCTGAGAACCTGAGGGATATTTATAGAAAAATCTGATCTCAGATGGACTTGAGCTTTCATGAGCCAGACCAGGGACCAGAATGCAAATAGCAAATAAGGCCTATCAATTAATTAATTCACATATTCAACCCAGAATATAATTAATTAATTAATTAATATTGATTCATGTCACCAGAGAATCAATATTGTCCTACCTATTTGCTACCACGTTATGAGGAACAGGTTGCGTTGGCTCGGAAAATTTCCATATTTAAGGTTACAGACATTCATTAATTAATTTGAGCGCTGACAAGCTCCAAAATAATTAATATCTTTTATTCCTTAGTCAATCCACTCAACCTTTTTCACTTATGCTTGAACTTAATCAGCCTGCAGGACTTTAACATAATTAACCTTTTGAGTTGTTCAGGAAATGTCACCATCCTATACTGGATATGGTTACCTAGTTCCAGTCACAGACAATCATACTCAAACTACTACCACCCAAGATATTGATATACAAGTTTCACCATAACTCTCCATCGTAGTATCTCAAAGTGACGCACAAATTTGAGTATACTTCTGTATCTTCATTTAGGTATAGTATTCCATGATCACTGTAATTTCTATAGATTAATTATAGAAATAGTGGCAAATAAATTTGTAAACCCTAAGGTTATCGATCCATTGTGTGATTACTTGAGCCTTCCTGAGCACGCTTATTCTTCCGGATCTTTCTGCAAGTGGCTTCAATGTCCGGGTAGTAATAAAGCGGGTCCTTTCCTCGAGCTCTTGTACTCATGCACTACCTGTACAGCAAAGGAGGTAGTGAGGTGAAACTGGAAATAAAACGAAACAAACTGAAATAAACAACGGAAATTTGGAAAACAGAAGCGACGTCGATCGCTTGGACCTAGCGTCGATCGATGGAAAGAATCCACTTCGTCGATCGACGCGGCGTCCTCGTCGGTCGACGGCGGGTACGAAAACTTGAAGGAATTACAGGAAACACAAAAAATTTACAGCCTAAAGCAATATTTCAATCACAGACTTAATAGTAAGATTAATTCTGTTCACTCCCCGGCAACGGCGCCAATTTGATCACTGTAATTTCTACAGATTAATTATAGAAATAGTGGCAAATAAATTTGTAAACCCTAAGGTTATCGATCCAGGGGAATGAAACAACGAAAAATCCTAAATACTAAATCAGGCGTTCTTGAAAAGATTGATTAGGAAAATCGAATAAAAGGTTTTGTTGTTTTGAAATCGCAATACTTGCTATCGAAAATTAAACAGGAAAATTAAAAAGCTTTTGAAGTCAAATAAGAGAAGCACAGATTCCAGGGATATCTACCTATCAAGTATGACATGTATGAATGAATCGATTAATTCCCAATTTTAATTCCTCTTCGTAGTGAAACATCAGAAAAGCATTACGAACTTCTTGGTTGGACAATTCGTAAAGTAGATTAATTAATTACCTATCTCTGCTCGGTCTCAAGATAAATTAACTAACTCCAAAGATCTACAGATTTATTCCTACAATTAATCTCCTTCAGTTACGACAAGAAATCAAATTATATTGTGAAAATCTCTTTCGATTGAAAACTATCACAGTTACGTCTCAAGTAATCAACTAGATAATCCTAAGATGTGGCCAACAAATCAAGATTATGAATAAACACAGATTTCACAAACTACGAAGGGAAAAGGAAAATAATTCAATTAATCAAACATGCATACATTGATAGTTCGAAACCCTAGAATCTGAAAAGAAGTTTAGTTACACATATTCAGAGTAATATTCATCATAGAAAAATAAAACCTGATTTGCATAAAAACTTGGGTTGGAATGTCTTCCCACAAAACTCTGTCTTCAAACATAAACCCTAGAACTCTTGGAATCTCTAAAATATAAAATCTGGAATAAAACATTATAAAAAGCATACCTAAAACTCGATTTTACAAGGCTATTTATAGAGGTAGATGTGTATCATATCAAATCTAGGACTAAAGATATGCATTAATCTCCAAATCAGATCCATATTAGGTTTCCCGCTTTCGCGTCGACCGTGGCTATATGGCGTCGATCGCGTCTCAACTTCTTGCCTCGTCGACCGCTTCTGAACAGCGTTGATCGACGCGGCCTCCTTCTTCCATCGATCTTCTTCGTCGAGCGCTTGACTCCTTTTTGCCTCGTCTGCGCGGTCTCACGGTTTTGGCCATAACTTCCTCATCCGAACTCCGATTGACCCGATTCCAGTTGTGTTGGAGAGCTAACTCAAAGCATCATCCATTGCCATGCGCCAATAGCCCGAATTCCTCTTGTGGAAAAACTCTTCACTGCTACTCTTACACGTCACTGCTTTCGGAACGGTTTTCTCGTGAGTTTAGGCCTAAAAACCTGCATAAACATCAAAACACACCTAAAACCACCTAATACTGACATCATGCATAAAATATATATATAAACTCAATAAATCTACATAAAATAGTATAAAAATAATATAGATAAGTGAGTGAAATAACGAGCTTATCATTCCATCAAACCATCAAGATCAAGATTCTTTTAATGTCAGATAAAAGAATCAATTTTTACTTAGGTCCTATCAATGCGTACCGCATGCACTAGCATACCAAGCAACCAAGATAAGCCGTTTATTACTGCATATGTTGCAGCTTATACCAACAGTCTATCCTGGGATTGTCTTAGCCGTGATACTATTGATATCTCGCTAGGTCAATCGATCCATAAGATCACCCGTGATCTACTACACTACACACTGTATGATCTCCCTATCAACGAGATAAGAGAATAAGAGCGTTGCGATACATGTTTGTTAATTCAGACAGGAGATGAAGATACAACGTTAATGACTCCCAGTATATTAACCAATAAACCTTGTACATAATATACTAATCACAATGCTTTCAGTATACATATCCATCAGTGTTAGTAAGTATTCTTACCTTATTGGTATGTTTTGAATTGTCAAAAACTGTATAGAAACAACCATCTTAGAAGTGTCTCTAGTCTGTTCAAACTTGTACAATCATGTTTAAGATGTCTATCAAGTTGTAATAGGACATATCAAGACAAACCGATTTCCACCAGTTTGGGCTTCGTAAGGTGATAGAAGAAACTGACTACAATCCTAAGTACCAATTTGCAGAACCCATACGAAGAAAACTGGTTGACGTCACCAGCATGAAACATACTAGTTCTATACAAACCTATCACTCTCGCGCATAGGGACAAAAAGAAAAGGTTAGAGGAATCCTCTTAAAGGCCAAACTTTAAGAATGGAGATTTCTTAAAGTCTGAAGATCCTGGTGTTAGATCAGTTTCGATTCCTGAGACTGACTAGAAAAATCGTTCTGATGCATCGCACGATGTCAGCATCCTACATCAGAAAAGCAGGAGCAGGTGTAGACTTTCTAGAAAAGCAACCTGTCATTTTCATACAAGAAGCGTCTGATTGAACTTCATCCAGATTGTCTCTAACCGGCTACAATTTCAAATCTCTCATACTTCGTCTATAAACAGATGATGTACCTTCAGAAGAGAGGTTACGATCGATACCAAATTTTAAACCAAGCAATGAAATGCTGGTAAATTACAATCTTAAGCTTTAAAAGTTTGAGGCTATTCTGTAGCTTACCATGTGCCATATTTGGACACGAGACTTATTGCTTTCTAAGCACAATTTACATTTTGGGATTTTTACTCTCTAAGTAAGAACACATCAGTTGCAATTTTCTCCAAGTTGTGATCGACGGTTCAGGGAAGAACCTTAAAGTTCCCAAGTTTCAGAGACAAAGACTACATGATATGCCCACACTTTGAATATGCGAAGTGGAGGAAGCAACGGCCTGTGCGAGTGAGCAAGTGCACTGGTGGACACTGGCATTCATCAACTTTCGATAGATAGTGATTGTATTATAAAGCTTAGTGTATTCCAAACTTAAGGTCTGAAGAGATGATGTAGAGTTCTTGTATCCAGACCTCTATAAATCATTTTGCATTTACTGCTTTATTTACATTTTCGTAATGCTTTAAAACTCAACACTATCTAAGTGTTAAAGTATATCTCGAACCTGAACCTAATTCCAAACTCGCTAAACAATCAATTTTTCAGAAACACAAACTGCTGAGCAACAACTAGTTTGTGAGTGCAAGTTTTCCAGTTAAATTTCAGCTGTGTAAATCAAAACTCTGATCTCGGGACCATCATAATGACAAAGTTAAAAATGTGTAGTGTCACGCGTTATTAAGATTGGTTTTATTTTTATTTTTTATAACGTATGACACAACATATTTTTAATCTTATCATTCACTTATGATACTTTTAACTAATTAAGTAAACATTAGAATGAAATCCCATGAGAAATTTGGTAGGGGTGTGCACGATCATGTTTAGCCGATTTGAAGGTTGAAGTGATGACCAAACCAATATTTACAATTTGAGATTTTCATAAACCAAACCAGCCAAATAATTATCCCAAATCAAACTGACCAAATCATATTAAAATGGTTTAGTTCAGCAGGTTTAAACGGTTTGAGAGATTATTCGACTAATAGTGCAAACAATGAAATTTGGATATCGTTTTGACTAATTTGAATATTAATGAATGAATAATACAATAAATAGAGTTAATATAAATATACTTTGCTTGTCAATAATTATAAATCAGAGAAAAGTGATAAATAAATAAGGTTGCGGGTGCACAAGAGAAAAAATAGAAGTTGGTTTATATAACTGCAACTTGAAAGAATATAAATATCGGGCATATATATATCAATATAATTGATATTTTAACTTTCTATCAAATACTCCCTCTGTCCCATTGAAGTAGTCTCACTTCCCATTTTTGTTTGTCCCATAAATTAGTCTCACTTTCCTAAAATGGCAAATTCTTTCACACTCACCAATAAAATATTAATTCCACTACACTCACAACTCTTAATCTCCGTGCCGAAAAGAAAAGGGACTACTTATAAGGGACGGAGGGAGTAATATCCATTAATCATTATTTTACTTAAAATAATTTTATATATACGGTCGGTTCGGCCGAAACGACTGTTTTCACCCTTCAAATTATTGATCAAACCAAATTATTCGATTTTAAGATTTTTCAAACCGAATCAACCCAACCCAACCAATTCATTTATCTCAAACTAGCCAAATTACTTTGGTTCGGCCGGTTTCGGCCAAATCGTGCATGCTCCTAAAAAATTGGTGTAAATTTCCTCAATTTGTTAAACATTAAGATATAATTCTCTAAATTGAAAAAAAAATAGAGTGAAATTTAAACATAGACCGATATATTAGGGTAAAATTCATTGTTTTCTCGATTCAAATACATTTTCATAATACTTTTACTTAATATTGAAAATGATTAATTTTATTTACTTACACGTATTATTAATACTAATTTTGCTAAAAATAAAAAAAAAACAAAAAAAAAACAAAACCCAAATCTCACAAACTTATAATTTTTTTTAATGAACATTTACGCAGACAACTCTTTGTGCCTAGTCCATTCAGCTTTTATCCATCCAAAAATAAGTAGACACATCAACCAATGTTTTTCGTTTTATTTTCTCCATTTAAAAATTAAGGGCAAGATTTTGTTAGCCATCCAATCCAACACCTGTCTCCATATTATGTCATGGCCATTCTTTTCTAACAAAAGTAAATATTAAAAAAATGATAATAATTGAAGATATGATGTGATTATCACCATATAAATGTAACTCATCCACATGTCAACCAATTAGCATGCTTTTTTGTGGGCATCCTTTCAATTATTCATCTTTAAATTGTAATTAAATTAATCCCTATTTGTTTAACCACCTCTTTATATTTTTAATCACAATAATGTTGAGGCCATTTGCATTCCATATTTCTTTAGTCCCAGCATGGGTTTTAGCTAGATTAAATATTCAAAACATTACAAGTTTTTTATAGTCTTCATTGATTTGTATATAGTTTCAACTAATTAATGTTGAGATGGAGGACTGATCGATACTAAGTTTTTTAAAAAGAAATATTAATATAAGGATGTCAATTTAGTTCGAAGTTTATCGATGGTACGAATAAGTCGAGTCAAAATATGAGTTATGATTGATGTTGTGAAATAATCGATTGCACACACGAATAATAAACAGAAAATTAAACGACACAAAGAATTACAATGGTTCGACCATAAGTTTTGTCTACTCTTCAAGCCTCGCGATGATGATTTTAATATAGTAAAGAGAATACAAAAAAAAAAAGAACAACTATAATGATGGGGATTAGGGGGGATTTATAAGTAGAGATTCCTAGATACATAAGAAAAATCTACTCTGATATGATAAAGATATTATATAAATAACCTAATGTATATTATATAGATTAATACCTATCTAGATCCTATAAGATATGGCTAAATCTCGTCATACTAGGGAACTAGATACACCATATTTTTTCTGTATCCAGCAGCTCTCCAGTTATAGACCTATTCTGACTCGACCCACTTTTATCGACCTACTATGATAGACCCACAGTCCTGTCAACCTACTTTTTTCGACCTACTGTGATAGACTCACAATCCTGTTGACCCACTTCCATCGATCTACTTCCGTCGACCTACAATCGACCCAGTCTTGTCGACCTACAGTTATGTTGATCCCCAGTCTCATAGACCCAGTAGCGAACTGCTTTTCGAGCTAGATATTGAGACTACACTTCAACAATTCTCCACCTTAAGCTCAATATCACCGCAGCTTGGCACCTCCTTTTCAGTTAGATCTCAACAGTTTGATCAGTTCCAAGCAATACTCAAACTTAGTAATGTGAACTAACTTTCTGATCATATTCGTAGGATTATCGAGGGTATTGACCTTGTGCAGCTCTACCTCTCCAACTGCCACCACATCTCTAATAAAATGAAACTTCATATCTATGTGCTTAGTTCTCTCATGATGAACATCATTCTTAGCCAACTGCCAAGCGCCTTCATCATCACAAGAAATCTTCATATTTCCTTGATCAATTCCCAGTTCATTCGTGAATCCGAGCAACCACATACCTTCCTTAATTGCTTCAGTCGAAGATAAGACAACTACCCTCTATAGATTAGCTCTCCAAAAAAATTGCAGTTCCATAAGATGTGAAAACAAAACCCATCAATGACTTCTTCATATTCATACATCCTGCATAATCTGAGTCCACAAACCCTTCGACTGGGAGCTTAGAATTACACCCACTATCCTCGAAGACCAGACTCTTCCCAACTGTTCCTCGAACATACTTGAGGACCAACTTTAGAGCTACCCAATGCTCTTGCCTTGGTTCGGCCATGAACCTACTAATCATGCTTAGTACATAAGCAAGATCCGGTCTCGTACAGACCATATCATACATCAACGAACCAACAATGCTCGCATAAGAAACACCTCTCATGAACCTATTTTCTTCATCATCAAGTTCTCCAATAGCTCTCAACTTGAAATGTGCTGCTAACGGAGTGAGAACAGGCTTTACATCCTTCATCCCATGCTTCTCAAGAGCCTTCACCAAGTGTCCTTCTTGAGATAAAGTGAGTCTCCTTCGAGCTCTATCTCGAACTATCTCCATCCCTAGAATCTATCGAGCACAACTGAGATCCTTCATCTCGAACTCCTGACTCAGAGCATTCTTAAGTTCAGCTATCCTTGTTTATCTTGACTCGCAATCAACATATCATCTACATACAACAGTAGATAAATTCAAGTCTCCATATTTTTACCTCGAAAATAAACACATGGATCATGTTTGCATCGAACAATGTCCTGCTCAATCATAAACTTTTCGAACCGCCTATTCTAATGTCTTGGAGACTGCTTCAATCCATACAACGACTTTTTCAGAAGACGCACATTCTCTCCACTACCAGCTTCCTCGAAGCCCTCGGGTTGAGTCATAAGGATCCTTTCTTCAAGCTCTCCACACAAAAATGCGGTCTTCACATCCAGTTACTCCAACTCTATGTCGTATCGAGCAATTAACGACAAGATCAACCTAATCGACCTTTATTTCACCACCGACGCAAACACCTCGCCATAGTCCACACCTTCATGTTTCATGAAGCCTCGAGCAACTAGCCTAGCCTTGAATCTAACCCTAGAAACCTCTTGCTTCTTCTTAAAGATCCACTAACAGCTGACTATCGATTGATTCTCCCTAAGCTTATCCACCAACTCCCAGGTGTTATTCTTCTTCAAGGAGTCCATCTCCTAATTCATGACATCGAGCCATCTAAGCCTCTCATTGCAACTTATGGCCTTAGTATAGCTCTTCGGCTCAATATCATCGAGCTATACCTCTTCCACCATAACGAAGGTATATGCTACCACATCAGCATATCTGAATCGAATGAGAGGTCTAATATGTCTTTACTCTCTATCTCTCGTGAGATTCTAATCTCGAAGTGCACTTGACCCTCAAACCACCTCGATATCCTCATCCACCCGATATGCACTCTTCGACCCACTGGTCAGCTCCACCTCAATCTTAGCACCTGATCTATTTTCTTCGACCTTGTCAGACTGTTTCTTGGTTGCACCAACTTGTTTCTCGATAACATTTTCTCATTCCTCGGCCCCCTTATCCAGATCTCCTATTGGCTCCTCCGTGAACATTACATCCCTACTAATGATGCACTTTCTTATATCCGGCTCGAGACACCATAATTTGTACCCTTTCACTCTTTCAGGGTACCCGATAAATATTCATTTAGTGCCCTCCCCCTAGCTTATCTCCTTTTATGTGTGCATAAGCCATGAAACCAAGAGCTCTAAGGTTGCTAAAGTCCGAAGGATGGCCAGATCATATTTCTTTCGATGTCTTGAAACCTAGTGCAGTCGAGGGGCACCGGTTGATCAAATAAGCTGCAGTAGTAGTCACAATTTCTGCCCAGAATGACTTAGGTAACTTCTCACTCAACAGCATGCACCTCGTTCTTTCCAGCAACATCTGATTGTACCTCTCCACCAATTCGTTTTGCTGAGGTGTTCCAGCCACTGTCACAATACCGTTCTTCGAACAGTACCTCTCGAATCCCTTAAAGCAATACTAAAGGCCATTGTCAGTTTGTAGCCTCTTCACCTTCCTTCCAATCTGACTTTTGATCAGCACTTTCCATTTCTTGAAGGTCTCTAAAGCATCACTCTTATTCTTCAAGATGTAGACCCACACCTTCATTGAGTGATCATCAATGAGGCTTATGAAGTATATCACTCCTCCATTTGAACTGACCCTTGAAGGTCCCCATAGATCTGAGTGGATGTAGTCCAGAGTTTCGAGCTCTCTATTGACCTACTCCGAACTTTATCCGGTGAGATTTTCCATAGATGCAATTCTCACATAAATTTGACTCTCTGACATTGTCCCCAAACAACAGATCTTGCTTCGATAACTCCTACAACCCCCTTTCACTAAAGTGACCGAGTCGTCTGTGCCACAATACTGACTTATCAAGTGTCACTATCGAAGCCACCCCCGATCACCGTGATCCCTATCAGAGTGTATCCTTTGAGCTCCCTTCATCAAGATCAGGGATCTTTTGCAAACCTTCAAGGTCCCAGCTTCCATCTTGATCGTGTAGCCCAGTTCATCGAGCATCCCGAAGAGATCAAATTTCTCTTTAGCTCTGGAACATACCTTACACCTGGAAGTACTCTTTCTGTGTTGTCGTACATCTTAATCTTCATTGATCCTATTCCAACCACCTTTCATGGTCCTCGAACCCTTCGAGCCATGACTTATTAGGTGTCATATGGGATGTACAACTTGAATCCAATATTCATTCCCACTTTGAGCTCCTATTGAAATCACAAATGCCTCTCTAGAGTCATATTCCTGCTCAGCAACAACTATATCCGTCTGTTGCTTCTACTCGTGCTTCGTCTGCCTCTTCGGACAATTTCTTTTTATGTGTCCCTCATTTTGCCAGAGACAGCACCTGACCTTCGATTTCGACCTTAGATTTGGCCTCGACCTCAACCTCAAACTTCCCCCTATTGGAGTTTCTCATCCCCGGTCTTCTTCGAGCCACTAGGCCTTCTCTATGAGTGTTCTCTCCCTTCTCGTTCTTCTCATTTAACTCCTTCAAACTTAGCGCAGATTGAACCTTATCCATGGTCAATGACTCTCTTCCATACATTAAGGTTTCCTTGAAGTTCGGATAACTCTTTGGCAGTGCACTCAACAACATCAGCGTCTGATCCTCATCACCTATTGCCACATCAATATTTTTCTTATCGAGGATCAACTTATTGAACTCGTCGAGCTGCTCATTGATCGGTCTTCCCTCTAGCATCTTAAATGAATACAACGATTGATTAAGATAGAGACGATCCGCGAGGGACTTCTTCATATATAAAGATTCGAGTTTGGTCCATACTTCCGCTATCGTCTTCTCCTTCGACACCTTCCTCAATACCGTGTCTCCGAGACTTAGAATCAGAGCACTGACTTTTGTTGTATATCTTTATTCTGTTGCTCTGTCATTGTATCGGGTAACCTAGCCTCTCCCTTCAAGGCACCGTCCAAACCTTGTTGTACGAACAATGATTGCATCTTCAACTTCCACAAACTAAAATCATTCGATCCAGTAAAGTGTACCACCTCGAACTTGGCTGAACCCATCGCAATCCTTCTATCCACGTTCATCGCACCAATTTATTATGAAATAACCAATTGCACACACGAATAACAAACAGAAAATTAAACGACACAAAGAATTACAGTAGTTCGACCGTAAGTTTTGTCTACTCTTCAAGCCTCGCGATGATGATTTTATTATAGTGAAGAGAATACAAAAAAAAAAAATGAACAACTATGATGGGGATTAGGGGGTATTTAAAGGTAGAGATTCCTAGATACATAAGAAAAATCTACTCTGATATGGTAAAGATATTCTATAAATAACCTAATGTATATCATATAGATTAATATCTATCTAGATCCTATAAGATATGACTAAATCTCATCATACTAGGGAACTAGATACACCATATCTTTCCATATTTAGCAGCTCTCCAGTTATAGACCTGCTCTGACTCAACCCGCTGTGATAGACCCATAGTCCTGTCAACCTACTTCTGTCGACCTACTTCTGTCGACCTACTGTGAAAGTGCCACAGTCCTGTCGACCCAATTCCGTTGACTTACAATGGATCCAATCTTGTCGACCTACAGTTATGTTGATCCTCAGCCTCATAAATCCACTAGCGAACTATTTTTTGAGCTATATTGAGATTACACTTCAGCAATTGAAATATCTTCGTCTGAAAAAGTTTAGTCTAAGGTTTGATAGGGTTGAGGCTGAAACCTATCAGATTGGCCCAATTGATTTTCATTAATATTTTTGTCACAATTATGTTTGACAATATTTACTTCTAATGTTCAATATTATTTCTATGAAGTTTTAAGTTATATAATTGTGTTAAATAAAATAACTTTTAATTAATAACTAAGTTCTTAAAATTTATTAAATAAAAAATGCATGTTCGTATATTGATAAAATAGAAGTAATATATTTTTAATATTTAAATTGGTGAATACATAAAAATTGTAATATGTTTTGGACTTTTATTAGAGAGAATAAATATTTTGTAAAAATCTTACTATTGAGAATATTAATTAAAAGAGATAGAATAATGTTTAACAACAAAATAATTTTTATAAATGTAAAAAATAAAAAATGATACATAAACTCGTTGACCCGACATACTATTTGATAGGGTTTCAATATTTGACTAAAAAATAATGGGATTTTATTAAAGATATATATAGAGTGATTACAAGAGAATAAAAAAAATAAGCATGAACATAGAAATCTCAACAAATCCTAAAAATAAAATTACCACCCCCCTCCCCCTCAAAGGAGACGTTGGAGAAGGATCGACTCAAAGCTTGGATTTGAAAAACTCGAACAAAGGACGTGCCAAGCTCTTGGTGAATATGTCTGCGATGTGGAGATGAGACGGGATGAATATAGTAACAATTTTTCCATCTTGAACAAGTTCTCGAACAAGTGATAGCCTATATTGATATGCTTAACGTGTTTGTGCGCGATTGGATTTTGACTGAGGAACACTGCACTAATGTTGTAACAAAATAACTTCCAGGGACTGGGAATATCAACGTTTTGCTTATGAAGAAGTGACAAAATCCATAATACTTCGGCAGATGTGTTTGCAAGTGCGCAATACTCCGATTTGCAGCTTAAACGAGCCATTGTGGGTTGTTTCTTCGTACTCCAAGATACCAAGTTTCCTTCAAGAAAAATAGAATAGCCCTAAGTAGATCTGTGTGTTTCCGGACAGCGTGCCTAGTCAACATCTGAATAAGCCACCACATCACAATCCGGTCGACGAGAGAATGAGAGATCGTTATTGATAGTTCCCTTGACATAGCGCAGAATTCGTTCACTGCCTAAAAATGATCCAATGTCGGAGCTTGCAAGAATTGACTGACTGAAAGCGGGTCCAAGACCACAAAGAAATCAATGCGCCTTGTTTGTATCATCAACCGGACGACCAATAGCGGCCAACTGATCACAAGAGACTTAAATTCTCGGCCATATTCAGAGACAACACGAGAGCCTTTTCGGACAAGTTGAAGGTCATCTTTCAAATGCAACTCTCGAATTTTTGAACACTGACTGAATGCGGCTTCGAGGGCAAGCCAACTCGCGCGAGAAGAAGTGCATCTAAGGACCTCAACCATGGATTCCTTGAATAACGAAGAAAGAATCATGCTTAGCAACCTTTGATCCTAAGAGAACTATGACAGGTAGGTGGGATTTGGAATAGAATTTTCGACGTCGTTGATAATACTCGCAGGTGGGGCTGGACAAGAACCATCGACAAACCCTAGCAGGTTTTGGCATTGAAGGAGTGTAATAATATGATTCTTCCATAGTAAATAATTGGAAGAAGACAACTTAATGGTTAACATGTGAATAAGAGTGAAGAAGGGGAGAGAATTGGGTTCAATAGCGGCCATGATGCTGAACAAGTCAACACTGCGTGGAAGATGGTGGGTGATGACATGAGAATAAGATCAAATGGCTGATATCATGATAGGATTTTAATATTTGGCTAAAAAATAATGTGATCTTATACATAGAGAGAGATTACAAGATAATAAAAAAATATGCATGAACATCGAAATCTCAACAAACCCTAAAAATAATCTTTTAGAATTATATGCTATCACTATCCCAAAAACTAAATGGTTAGAGTTCGGGTCAAGATTCTTCAACCTCAATTGACCCGATCAAATAGTACTTAATCTGATATGGTGACATCCATACTGGTATATACTATGCACTTGCATCTCTAACTTGAAGGCGTAATAATCAAAATATTTTGTCTATGATTAATTAATTATGCTTTAAATACACTACTCACATTATATTTTATTAGTATATTTATGTACTGTAGTAATTTCTCAACAGAGATATATCGACAAAGAAGATAAATCCGACAAGGAAAAACTTGATCGTGCCAATAGTGAGATGTTACAACTATATATTTGGTAAGTTATAGATTTATCAATCACATCAAGGAGAAAAAAAATAGCTTGCTATCGAGGGTAAAAATGCTTAGGTTTCTTGGTATATTTACATATTTTCTATTGAATTTTTTTTATCATTATTTTATAGGAAAAAAATCTACCAAGTACGAATCCGACTATGTACGAATTAAAAAATATACTCCCTCCGTTCCGCTTAAATAGACCCTTTTCATTTTGATACATTAATTTCGGAGCTAGTGTTTAGTAGTTAATTGTGGTTAAGAATAAAATTGGTAATTGTAATCAACTTGTTTAAGTCTTAAATAAGTTAATTATGATTGCCAATTTTATTATTAACCACAATTAACTACTAAACACTAGCTCCAAAATTAATGTATCAAAATAAAAATGGTCTATTGTAACGGGACGGAGGGAGTATTAATCAATGATTTTAAGATTTAATCATTAATATTTTGTGAAATGGGGGACTGTATAAAAATATTGAGAAAGCAATACTTATGATTTCTTTTGTTGTAAAATGTTCTTGACTAGTTTTTATTTCCTTTAAAGTAATTTTTTTTAATTTTTGGTTTCAAGCCGTTTACATTTCGTATAAGATTTTAAAAAAAAATAGCATCTTAAAAGAAAAAAAAAATGTCATGTATCGCGATGAAACTAAAAATACACAGTTTGTTATTAATATTTCAATAACACTTTTTTTATTTGTGATATATGTAAAATTGTGACCGTCATTTTTCTTTTATAAAAAACCTCAGTAACCCAAAATCAGTTCACAGTTCCTATTAATATTTTCAATTCCTTGTTATGTAAAAATAAAATATTAATTTACAGCATTTTAAATGCGTCCCATATTATTGAATGAATATTGGTCTTGTCACCTTATAATGGTGTAACATCATTTTTTTTATAAATCAGTTCTATAGAAAAGAGTTGGATCTAACATAGTATTAGAATAACCATGTATAATGACCCCGATTGTAAATGTTTAATTTCAAATATAAATAATTCTGCAGAATTTTGTAAAAAAAAAAAAAAAAGAAAGTTAGATCCTAACTCAACATCATCATCTTTTATTTATTTTGTAAAGTTTAAAGTATTAAAAAGTAGACCTTTCAATATTTAACAAAAATATCACAAAATAAAAGGGACACCTATATCCCATATTAAAAATAATAATAATAATAATAATAATAATAATAATAATAATAATAATAATAATAATAA
>JAPKLW010000482.1:323740-488299 GCA_026898455.1 Plectranthus barbatus
AATAATAATAATAATAATAATAATAATAATAATAATAATAATAATAAAACCTGATGTCAGATTCTTGACACCGTGTCATTTTATAAAAAAAATATTGGAAGTCCTAATTTTTTAGAAAAAAACCCATACAAAGATTATTGTTCTATAAATTTAAAATTTTATGATTGAATATTATTTAGGGAGATTTAGGTAAAGTTTGAATTTTCATCTTCCATCGACCAAAGCTTAACCTAGAAGAAAAATAATTATTTGAGTTTCATATACTCACTCCGTCCCACCTCAATTGTCCCACTTTCCTTTTTCGTCCGTCCCACCTCAATTGTCTCATTACTTAAAAAGATAATTTTTTCACACTCAACAATAAAATATTAATTCCACTCAACTTACTTTACACTCACACTCCTTGGTTATTGTGCCCAAAGTCACCGGGACAATTCAGCCGGGACGGAGGGAGTAATATGTTTCGTGGATATATACTAATGTCCAGGCATCTATAAGAATTTTGGAACAAATCTGCAATTTATAATTTACAATTTACAATTCGACTTTTAAATCATCATCATATCTTATCATCGATCACGAATGTCGTAATCTGCTTTATACTTGCATATATATATATATATATATATATATATGATCAGTGACCACTTTCAAATAAAGAAGCAGTAAAGTATTTAGTCTTTCTATATATTAATTATTGAGTGGACACGAGGAAATTTGATGGTGCAGTTGAGTTGTATCATAATCAGTGAAACTTGTGTTGATCGGTCTTACTCTATTCAAAAACCCTATGATTTCTATATTACGTGGATCTTAATTGATTGTGCCTATTAATGATGTGAGAAGAAGTGAAAACAGAAATCATGTGTGAATATTATATTTTTTGAGATCGAGACTCCCACATTAATATAATATTGGCTATTTGGGGTAAAGTTAATTGTGAATTCTTATTAAAAAAAAAATCATTCTTTAATGTGAGACAACTTGAGTTTGCTATCCAAAAGCATTATTATTTGATGATCTGTGTCTTAATACGGTTTCAAAAGAGGCTATGAAGGGAGCTGGCCTATTTATATGAATAAAAATCGCATCAAAACAGGTAAACTAAACGGAAATATATAGGATATGCTTAAATCTTCAGGATAAGCTGTATCGAAGATCGGATAGATAAACAATCTCTATAGGCATATATCTATTCAAACTAGATATTTGCTTTCCTCAACTACTTAGGACATGAATCTACTTTTGGGAAGGCGTTCTTGGCTATCTAATTCGTGTTCGTGGGTCAACCACAAATCCTAGTGTCGTCCTATTCGTCCATTCTCTTCTCAGCAGGGCCTTCGATATTTATTGATTGATCCCATTCGTACTCGTCCTTCTGGGTGGTGCTTTCGATCTTAGTCTACTAGCTCCCCTAATAACCTCCTATTGTGGATCTCCCGCCTTCAACTCATCAAGTCTTAATTAATGAACTTCATTATTTTGACCCATAATAGTGCTCGGGTTTTCATAAATATTTTAATCATAAAAGTAGAAGTAGAATTTTGAAAAAATAAGGATACAATTTTTGTGTTGACGTTTTATTGTGATGATAAAAAAACTTGAATACTTATTATATAGTAAAATATTTGGATAATTAATCCTTATCTGTTCTTTCTATGTCGGGTCATTTTAAGATGTTATTTGAAAGGTAAGGAACCATGATTATAATCTGTAATTTCGAATTAAAATGTTTTAATTATCTAAAACTAAAAATGTATCCCAGGCCCACCTTTTTCTCTTCATCCGATTATGGAAAAAGCAATGAAACTCATCTTCAACCTCTCCACTCAAAACCGTCGATTTTTTGTTGTCAACTTCAAACTCCCCATCCCTTTTATATGTTGTTTTCATGGAAAGTTTCTATCTTTGATTCATAACCAGCATCGCTCCAACTGGATCTTAAACACCTTTCTCTGCGGCGGTAGCCCGATGGGGATGTTTAAGGTTGAGCATTCGGTAATTTCAGTTAATTTTGAAATAATCGAATTATTATTTAAGACAATTGAATCATGTCGAAATTCTTATTTGGGTTTCAATTATTCTTCAATTATTTAGGTTATGACCGAATTTACTGAAAATCAGATTTTTAGAATTAATATTATATATAAATATTAACTGAACTGAATTAAGGATTAGGTTTTTAATGGGGATTAAAATTAAAACATAAAAATTATATGTAATATATATATATATATATATATATATAATGTTAATATTATATATAAATTTGGTTATTTCCATTCGGAAAAAAAAACTGAACTAAAAACCGAAAATTAAAAAAATGATAAAATTAATCAAACTGAACTCAAAATTAAAATTGTTGGAAATTCGGGGAATTTATTGTAACGTGTGAAATATTTAATTTCGTCGAAATTAAATATTACAAAATTAATTTACGCGACGAGTAGATGATCGTAGTATATTTACTTTTTTAAATTCAAATTTCGGTGAATGAGGAAAAAAGAGTTTGTGAACTAATACGGTTGGTAGGGATTATTACATAAGAGCTTATGTAATAAATGATATCCCACATGAATTTATTACACTAATTATGAAGTGTATATAAACAATTACTCTAAAGATGTGTAATAACAAATTGTGTTGTGTAGGTAGCATACGGTGGTGCCTTGATGTGTTGCAAATATATGTACATAAATGTATTTCAAAACATTTAGTACTTGATATAATAATTATTAAGGAAATAATTATGTTATTAACTTGTTTACTTTTTCAGGAAATAAAATGCGACTTGAAATGGATTTATTTTTTAAAAAGTCAAGAGGTATAATATAACATATTAAATTAGTATAATAAAAGTACTGAGTAATGAGGAAGTAGACTCGTGTCTTTTTCTTAATTGACTAAATTATTGTAAATTTCTTTTAATCCGGCTCATTAAATGCTGCGTTGAATTTGGTCGGGCTACTTGCTCGATTCTCAGATATCGTCCAATAATATCGATTTAGATTTGACAATCTATGTCCAAATTATTAAGATTTTTAATTGATAAACTTTATCAACTCTAATTTTTTTGTTATAACGGTTGGAAATCACTATGGGATGAGTTTGATAATAAAATGAATGGGTATGGATTTAGATTTGGGAATCATTCTTATTTTTTGGTGTTTGGTTTATGAGATGATTTGGAAATCATTTTCAATTATGATGATTTTTTTAAGTTTAAAGGTTTAGAAAATAATTAAAATATTATATAAATAATAATTAATTTAATAAAAAAATAAAAAAATTTATTATATTAAAAATAAATAATTTATTATCTATTTTATAAAATATAAAATAAAGATAAAATAAAAGATTGTTTAATATATTATTAATATAATATATTATAAAAATAATATGAAATAAAATCTAAGAAATAAATAATAAGATTAATAATATTATTAATTATTTTATATATGATAATTAATATATTTTCAATAATATTATTTATTAATTAATGCATAATAATAATATAATAACTCCATTTATTTTAATATTATTATTAATATATTAATTTATTAATATATATATATATATATAATATTAATAATATTATAAATTATTATATTGGAAAATATTGGAGTATATAATAATTAATAAAAAATAATTACAAAATCTTACAAAATAAAAAAACGGTAATTCTAAATACAACCACATTTTTTCTCATTACAGCCTCCCTATTAAAAATAATAAAAATGTATGATTTGATTTTACTATTTTGCCCTATAGCCCCAATAATATATAATATTTAGTTAAAAAATTATAAATTGTATAGTCCCGTTCATTTGAAGGCTTGAGGGTTGAAGACTTATTCCTGGCAAAAATGCCGCCACCAGGAATCCGTGTCACAACAATACACAAGAATGTTACTCCCTCCGTCCCGGTGAAGTAGTCCCTTTTCTTTTCGGCACGGGAATTAAGGGTTGTGAGTGTAGTGGAATTAATATTTTATTGGTGAGTGTGAAAAAGGTTGCCATTTTAGGAAAATGGGACTATTATATGGGACAAACAAAAAAGGAAAGTGGGACTACTTCAATGGGACGGAGGGAGTATAACAATATCAGCAAACCCTTCATATTCACACCGCAGAGGCCACGAGTAGGTGACATCTCCTGAATTTGTTTCCCAATATGTTGCAACTTTTGCCGACTACCAATATATTTGAAAATGGCTGACTAATGATCCTTAAAATCATTGCTGCAGTGGCCCAACTGCCATGTCCGCAGCCTTCCATGGGAGTGTGCTCCTTGTTGTCAAGTGTCATGGAGATTAGATGGGGCAAGAGCCTTTTAGGGGGCAATAATCGTGAATCCTCATCGAGATGCTTCCGTTGTTGTTCTGGCAATTTGCGTTGCCAATGGTGGAGAAATGCGATGTCATGGCTGATGCATTGCAGATGTCGAGAGCCTTTACGAAGAGGTTCGAGATGAGAGCGTCAACAGAGGCTATAGTTTAGAAATTTATATTTATAACTATTCAATGTAATATATTGGGGGTAGTCGGTAAAATAGTAAAATTAAATTATAATTTTTTTATTATTTTAATAAAGTGGCTATATTGAGAAAAAACGTGGCTACATTTAGAATTACCCATAAAAAAAAATAATCATTTTGGTATTGAATTTGGGAATGGGTATGAAACCCACCAAATTAGAGGGGAATGGATATTTGGGAATCCATCCCATCCCCCATTCTTATATCCCACCAACCAAATGCCCCTAATTTTCTCCAGAATATTGGCGATATAATATATATATATGCGAGAAGAATATGACTCAAAGGCACCCTACTTATTTTAATACATCAATAAATAAATGAAATTTGTTTTAAACTTAAGATACACAAAAAAAAGTCAATATTTAATCGCAAAAATCAGGCACCCTACTTTTACATTGATTACATCAATAATTGAAACAAAAAGGAAGTACTTCTTTAAACATATATTTTTTAAGCATATATATACAACAAAAAGAAAAACATGATATATTTTAACAAACATTTATAATAAAAAAACGTAAATTTTTTTTATTCAACATAAAATACATTTTAAGAATACTATCAATCCAGTATTTGAAAAAATAGTTTAATTATTGATTTAAAACCTTAAAGATAAATTCTCAATTCAAGACTTGTAAGATCCATAAATTTCTTAATTCATGACCCGAAAGATTATAAAATTTTCAATATTAAGTTTTGGAATATTGAGAATTTTAGAATGTTTCAAATCTTGAAATGAGAATTCATCTTTTAATCTAAATCAATAATTAAACTATTTGTTTGAGATCTTTATTGGATAATTTGTGGTACAAGTCGGAGAACATTGCAACAAAATATACCTAGTGATGCAACTTTTAACAAGAAAAACTGCAAGTACTGGGAGGTACGTAATAAATTAAATTAAATTAAAAAGAGCCAAGTCGAGGAATCCCTTTCCCACAAGACGAATTCGCCAGTGTAGTGCTCATTGTCCGACGATCGTCCCCAAAGATAAACGGCTTTGTCTTGTACGAGGCAGCACAGCAGTCGTAAAAGCTCCGGATAATTGAACGGAGGTGAAAACTAAGTAGCTGGGAAGCTATGAAAAGTTGTAGCGATATAAGGGAAATGATGTAGTAATCTGGCTATGTGTCAGGGGGCCGGAGACATGCTCCTATGTATGCCTATTTATAGGCATGTTCCACCAAGGGAAGTCTGTCGGTTAAGATCGCAGACATCATGACACCATTGACTCGAGCCGTTGCAGGCGGGAGAGACGGCAGTAACAAACACGCACAATTCATGCGCGCGTGTGGTGTGTTTGACCACGTGTTGAAACCGTTGCCATGCATTTACAACACGTGCGCTGACTCGTCAGCTACATCACACGCTTTGTGTGCACCACGTTGACAACCCACATGTCAAGCCCGCATGCTCATTTTGATCGCCCAGAAAGATAAGGTACGAGCGAACCAAGCCAAACCAAAACCCCAAGGGCCCAAAGACCAATTGCCAAGGACCGAGATGGACTTTGGACACAGGTGCTCGGCGCTCGGCAGCAGCCTCGCTGAGGCCGAAGACCGAGGTGGGGCAAGCGGCGCGCGAGGGCGTCACCGTGTGCCACATACACTACACACCTTGTTATTTCACACCACTAACATTATGGTTTATATACACTGATTAATTAGTGTAATTAATCCATGTGGGACAACATTTATTACATCTATATATATATTAAAACAATACCGGATTCTTTATATGGAAAATATAATTGAATTAAATGTTCATTAATTAAACTAATTAGTTCATTAATTAATAATTTAAATATTCCATAATCATACATAATATAATTCAAAATTAAGTTATGGTATTCTTGGAAATAGTTGATAATTAAGATTGGATCTATCAATTATATATTAAATACTTAGTTATTTTTATGAAATTTATTTAATATTTATTATGATCAACATAAAATTTTATTTATAATTTACTTAATATTTTATTGATAAACTTAAATATAAAATTTATTGAAATATTAATAAACAATTTGATTTAAATTCACTAATTAGTGAAAAAATCACATAATTTAGGAGAACATGATTAATATAATCTTTTCTTAAATATTATTAATTCAGGCAATAAAACGAATTCTTATAAACACAAATATTTGTATGGAATTTATCCTAAAATGTTTATATATAAATTCAATAAAAATATAATTATATTAAAACGAACCCTAATAAATTTCATTTTTATTTAGCTTTAAATGAAAAATATTAAATAGGAAAGAGAATTATACAAAAAATTAGGATATTAATCCCTTAATTCTTACTAGGTTTAGAAGTTTTGGTTATTTAATTTAAGTTATCAACTCAAAATATCAATTAAAATATTATAATTGATTTGGTCAACAATAATTGAATGCATAATTTATTATTTAAGGAAATAATTTCATAATGATTTTAAAACTGGTAATCAAATCAAGCACAATTCTTAAATCATGGCAAATATGATCAAACTTTGGACCTCCAATTATTTTATTCGCACTATAAATATGAGTCCCCTCTTTACAATTTCATAAGTTTTTATATTTTCTCTCAAGTGAAAAATCTAATTATGCTTCTATATTTAGTTTAGTTTTTTTTTTTTTACCTCCTTACTTTGTACTATTGTAAATCATATTATTTAGATTCAAATAATGAATTGAGTATTTTGCAAGGAGGAATACCAAAAAACAAAAGGATGCATATTTGCGCAAAGTGTCACATTTGAATGCGAGATGAGTATACCAATTGTAATTTACATTTTATTATTCATCATATTTTATTTTGTATCGTGCTATGGAGAAGAATTTTTGTTATATTAAATCTCTACATTTTAGCACTTTTATTTTGTTTCTTAAGTTTTTATTCAACTTTGTTATCCATATGATTAGTTTCGCTAATATGTCAATACGTCAACATGACAGTATGACATTAGTGGTGGGATAAATTTTAATTATTATTATCACCTCTAATGTATGGTCACATTAAACTAATTTTATAGTTCTTTTACAAAAAATTAGAAATCAGATATAGAGAGCTTTTTGTTGAATTATAATACAATCCATCAAGCTTGAATAAATTAAGTATGTTGAGAGTGTTATGAATGAATTAAAATATTTGAATGCTTAATATCAATTTTCTAATTAATATTTCAAAAGTTTAGACTTGAATTTTCTTTTTTCTTGGGAGCTTTATATGACTAGGTAACGTTAAGCATTATATGGATTATTACATGTTTAATATTAATTTTATTTATTTAATTGATCATTTGAAATAAGACTGAAAATTTGTGTTATTTAATATTATAACTAAAAATATTAAATAAAATCACAAAGTAGTAACAAATATAATAACAATTGATCATACATGATTAGTATAACGATTTCGTTTCTTAAATCAATTAATAATTAAAACTAATAAAAATGTAATAAAAGTCTATTAAATGAATTTTTTATTTATTTCCTCATAGAATTTGTGCATGATTATAAAAAGTTCCTACTTGATTAAGAAAGTTAATGAAATTATCAATTTAAAGGAAAAAATATTATAATTTTTTTTACATTAAAAATAATTACGAATTATTATCAATTCAATCAATCAAATTGAGTGTATTATTTGTATTAATTAAGGAAATGAATTTTATCAATTTATAAATATCATTTATATAATTAAGGGAATAAATCATTTGAATATTAAGAAAATGAGTATAAAATATTACCATTATTTATTATTAAATAAAATAATTAAAATATTAAGAAATCACAAAATTGAAATATTCGAGAAGAAATATATAATTTTATGGGAATATATACATTGGATCATATTTTTTAAACAAAACAAATAGTTTGAATAATATTTTTATAATATGAATAGTATATAATATATTCTTAAAAATTAATTTATAATATATTATATTCTTTATTATGAATCGAATCGAATCGGAGGCAATATATGGTTAGAGGGCGGGGAGAAGCTGAAAACTTTTTTTTTAGTTATAGTTAAAAATAATTTTAAGGCACAACCCCAGGAGATGTGGTCGGCACTCACAATCTTTCGAGTATGTATTCGTCCCTGCTTATACATGCTATAAATAATGAATTATTATATATTATATGTCATTATAGACATATAGTTAATATATATTAAAAATTAATATTGATTTTGTTTAATTAAAATAAATAAAATTTATTTTAATAAATATAATTAAAGTTCTACGCATCGCGTGGGAAGCAATACTAATATACTCTATGTAATAATCGCACCAACCTTGTCACTTCGTGAACTCGTTTCTCACTTACCGGAATTAGGATTTGATAAAATAAATATATCACAACTATCTACTTGTCACGTAGATTAATTTAATAATATTTAATTTCAACGAAATCAAATATTCCACATCGAGAATTTACAATAAAATCCCAAATTTCCAACCATCTTAATTTGATAATACTCTTAAATTTAAGAATGAAGCTAAACCATGTAAGTATAATAATGAAAAAGGTTCAATATTCGCCGCCACAGCCATAAACACACTAAAAGACAATCTACTAGGAGATAAAGACTCTTTCTTTAGCTTGTCCATCAATAATTGGAAGTCTCTTTGGTCAATATTTACTCTTTTTTTTTTAATATAACATAAAAGTTACTTGCATATCATATGAATCACAATTATATATGCCATTGGGATCAATAATTTATGGACTTAATTATTCTCTTCCAAATTAAAGTGCAGTTAAAAGTTGTGTGTAAGATATGAAGAATCATTCTTTTTTTAATCAACCCAAGTGCATGCATGGAGTAACGGAAAGTGTAGCACATCATATCATTAATTTTTAAATATTTTAATTTTCTTGAGCATAATATAGCGTTTTTGAAATACCACGTATATTAGATTAAAAAGAACTTCTTATCGAGTTAATTTAAATACGAGATTAAAGCATAGGAATCAGTTCAAATATTGTTATACATATGATTACATACAATGTATGTATACATACATAATTTATATATATATAGAGTAGTGATCATGTATTAAAGTCTTTTTCCATATTAAATAGGAAAGAATCTCAATCTTTTATTTTATTGATTGAATGACTGTGCTAATTTATGATTTATTAGATAAATAAGGAAATTAGGGTATCTTAGTAATTTAGCCTTTAAATTTGAGTCGTTATATTTTCTTAGATCTAAAAATTCTCTCTTCTCATTTTCTCTCTCCATACAATATTATAAAATAATTATATCTTTCTCGATTCAATCTATTTTCTTACAAATCATATATCAAAATAAACGTATTTTACGACGATTAATAAGATATTCATATTGCATATGTTGAATTTAGAAGATTCGTACAAAAATTTTGATTTTATATTCAGCTAGTATATATTTTTCATTATCTTTACGTTTTGGATAAAAAGTGTATCAATTACGCATAAAAAAAAGTTTCTAAATATCTGCATTTTTTTTTGCATCAAATGATGCATTCTTAACTTGAACGAAATGCATTTTTCTTCTAAAGTAAAAATATTTTGTATTTATATTGAGTGCATTTTTTGTACCGATTTATACCAAATATATTGCGTTTTTTACATCAATCGTATGCATATTATATTTTATGAACTATACGAAATGAAATTCCTGAATATATATTTTTTCTCATTTTTGTCCTTATATGATAGATGATAATACAAATAATGCACCGAAACTCAGACGAATTTAAATTGATCATGTGCGTTGATTTTTATTTTTAATGATCCAAATTTATTTTTATTTAACAGCTGGAAAAATTTGAACACATAATCACTATCATATATATATATATATATAAAAGATCATATTGAAATAAGAACTTATTTTTAGGTAGAAAAGTGAATTTTTTATTTGTAATATGTGGAATACTTCATTATAATACATTTACATGATATTTAATTATAATAAATTATTGTAATAAAATATTATAATTAAATATCTTACACATTGTAATGATGAATCATACATACTGTAATAAAATTTATATATAAATTTATCGAGATAAGTTCTTATTTGAACGCAGCTATATTTATATTAATAATGTTAGTGTTTGGAATATGAATGGGTGGGGGGCGTATGGACCATTCATGTCCCGTGACATGGCATGACAGCAAAGGGACGCCACGTCAGCAAATCCATTGGCTATAAATAACGATTGTCTGGATATGGAAAGTTTAAGAACGCCAAGCTGAAGAAACTCCTCAACTTAATTTTTTTGTAATTTTCTCACTCCACACCCTTTCTCTCTCTTCCTAATTAATCTTGTTTCCAAACATGCCCTTCTCCAAAATAGCAGCGGAGAACTATCTGCCCAGCCACCGGCCGGAGAAGCCCGCCGTGGTGGTGAGAGAGTACGACGAGTTGCGCGACAAGGCGGCCGTGGAGGAGCTAGAGCGGCGGTGCGAGGTCGGGCAGCCGGGGAAGCCGTCGCTGGTGACCGACCTCATGGGTGACCCTATTGCCAGGGTGCGGAACTTCGTGTCCCACATTATGCTGGTAAATTAACTTACTCATTTACTAATTACATGCATCATCATGTATATATAATATACGCTGTAGCATTTACGAGATCTTAATATATTATTTTAATTTTAATTAAATTTGATTTTTAGATTGCGGAGTGTGGTGATGGGAGAGAGAGAGAGATAGTTGGGGTGATAAGAGGGTGCATAAAAACGGTGACAAGTGGAAGGAGAGGGGGAAGCAGCCGGTCTCCGGTGTATGTGAAGTTGGCCTATATTTTAGGACTCAGGGTTTCATCCACACACAGGTCTGTCAACCTCTTCCCCTCCATGCAAATTTTTTATTTTATTACTCCACAACCGTTTTTTTTTTTTTTTTAAATTTCGCATTTAAAGATATTATTATTACCCATGCATTAATACTAATATATGTATGTTATATGTAATGATTTGACAGACGTCTGAAGATGTGATTCTTTTTATGGGTGGGGGTGGGGGGGGGGGTAAATATCCAAGTACTTTTCATTTGACAAATGCAAAGGCTAGAGCTAGACAACCAACTTATAACTTGATGTAAGATGTCTGCTGATTTTGGTGGTTTGTACACCTGGTTTTATTTTAATATTAGATTCATGAATATATGCATATTAATAAATAAATCCTAATATAACAAACAACACAAATTCTGTTTATCAGAATATATTCCTGCACTATTTTAGATACAATGATATGACTAGCTAGCATTAGCATATATACTTCCAACTACACCAATACACCATTAATTAATTAAATATCCTCTAAATTCTTTTTCTTTTTTCTTTTTTCTTTTTCAAGAAACTGATCAAGATTTTTGTATGGCTCAGGAGGCTTGGCATTGCCACAAAACTCGTTCAAGAATTGGAGGAATGGAGCCAGAAAAATGGCGCAGAATATGCCTACATGGCTACGGAATGCAGCAACCAAGCCTCCCTAAATCTCTTCATCAAGAAATGCAACTACGTCAAATTCCGGAATCCGACGGTCCTAGTGCAGCCGGTTCACCTCCACTACAAGCCCTTGCCGTCGGATATCGCCGTCGTCCGAGTCCCTCCCGATGTAGCCGAGTCAGTCTACCGCAGCATATTCTCGAGCTCGGAGTTCTTCCCCAAAGACATCGACCGTTTGCTAAGCAACAAGCTCAACTTGGGCACGTTCATGGCCATGCCAAAGAAGTTGCTCCCATCTTGGAACCCTAGAGCCGGCAAACTCCCGGCGTCCTTCGCGGTGCTCAGCGTTTGGGACACGACGGAGGTGTTCAGGCTGCAGGTGAAGGGGGTGTCGGCCCTGACCCACGCCGCGTGCTTGGGAACTAGGGTTGTGGATGCAATGGTGCCATGGCTCAAGATCCCATCGGTGCCTAACGTTTTCAAGAATTTCGGGTTTTACTTCATGTACGGACTCCACATGGAAGGTAAGGATGGGGCGAGGTCGATGAAAGGGTTGTGTAAGTTGGTGCATAACATGGCGAGGAGCGACGCGAATTGTAGGGTCGTGGTGGCGGAGGTGGGCCAGCACGACCCGGTTCGAGAGGTTGTTCCGTATTGGAAGAAGTTCTCGTGGGATGAAGATATTTGGTGCATCAAGAGATTTGGACAAGTCAATCAGAGTTACCATGATTGGTATAAGTCTCCCATGTCGTCTTCTTCTTCGGTTATTTTTGTTGATCCACGTGATCTTTGACTCTCGTAGATGATATGTGTTTTTATTTTTTTTTAATTTACGATGAAATATTTATATTTTAGGTAATCTTGATGGTCACATATATCTCATATATAGAGTTTATATATATATATATAGGACTAAAGCCATGCAAAAACAATTGGCAAAAACCGAAGTAACAATTTTTATTGATCATCAACTCTTTTGTTTAGTTGCATTATTTGACAAGGACAAGATGATATCTTATCAAAATCCACTAGGGCTCAAAGGAAGTGGGGTGTTTTTTTTTTTCTTTTTTTTTTTTAACTTTTCTATTTATCTATGCCCGAAATTAATGAAAGTGAAATTTCACTTCATTCAACATCATTGGAAGATATATGAGAAGGGCAGCATTAATACATGTCGTTTTTTCAAAAATTCTATTAGATTTGGGCATGTGAATGATAGATTAATAGTGATTATTCCGTACGTACATGGAAATTGATATTAATAGTTCTTGAAAATATATGTAGAACAAACACCCTTAAATGGTCTCTCTCTCCCCCCCTCTCTCTCTCTATATATATGTATATGTGTATATATATGGGGTCCTAAATAGAGACTATTGGTGTGGTCCGGGGATTGTCCAACATATTAAGGACAAAATGTTAATTATAGGGTCATTTCATTAGAAGGAAGATGTAACATGTTGATCAAAAACATCCACATGAATTGTTCTTATCATCAAATCCTTAAACTAGGATCTTGTCTCTCTACACGACAAGATTTTCTCGAATCCTTGCTGCATGCACTTGAGAAAAAATTTATATATATATATTGAATGACCAATCTATCCCCACCCTTCTTCCCAAGAATCAATCACCCCTTAAAAATCAATATTATTGTTAAATAATTAACATTAAATTTCTTCAAATTTCCCCTTAATGTTTATCCTTTAATTCTTTGTTTTCTTGAATTAAATCAAGAAAAATCCCTTAATTAAGTGTATATAGCAAAATAAAGAAATAAATAAGGTCATGCAGAAAACCTTAGTTGTCTTGATGGGACCAATCAAAATGGTAATAAAAAAAACATGAAATGATTATGGCCACATATGTAGCATTCCTACCTCAAATATATATATATAGTATTAGATATGAGATATATATCGAGCCCCAAACGCATGCGCAAGAACACATGCATATTCGTAGGTGGACATACGTATATAATTAATAATAGATACGACATATAAATTAATTACATATAGATTTGGAAATCTAGAAATTGATTAAGGGAAGGTGTGATTAGCAAATGAATGAAGGTGATTTTGGTCCCCTACTCCTTTGGAAAAAGAGAAAAAAAAAAAAAAGCTTCTCGCTCTTTCGGCTAATTTTAAAGCACCACCACACACACACACCCCTATAATTAATTAAATTCACATCCATCCATAAATATATAAATATAAATTAAAGAAATAAATGTTCAGGAAGAATCTATCAACGTGTTAGCTTTCAGCTTTAACACGCCGCTCTAATGTTCGATTAGCAGCCAAAAACTTCACGTGACGTACCATATTATTTTATTTTATTTTAATTAATTAGCCATGCCAATGTTTATATATATATTTCCTATCCAACTAATCATAAATCATAATATATGTTATCTCCCCGAGCAACAGTTCGAGAGATGTGTAAAATAGGCAATTTGGTCAAATGGCCAAGGAAAATGCACACTCGACCTGAGGTTCGAGATACCTCGCTCTATTGCGAATTCCATCAAGACCATGGTCATCAAACCGATGACTGTCGAGATCTGAAAAGGGAGATAGACCGGCTTCTTGCCGAAGGGTTATTAACTTGCCCTAAGACCTCGAACAAAAGAAAGGTCTGGACAAGGAATAAGAAAAACCCTGGGGGAGTTCGAGAAAATCAGACCCCGGCAACGGGAGCAAACAGCCAACCTCTCCTCGAAGAGCCAAAGCAACCCGAAGTTCAGAGGGTCATCAACGTCCTCACTGGGGGCTCGTCCATGACTAGATCTTCGCGGAATGCCGCAAAAAGACATTGTAGGGAGTTAAGAAACCAATCTGTACATCAAATTGAAACCTCCCCACACGAAATTTGCTTCGGAGCCGAGGACGAAGCCGGAGCTCGGCACCCCCACGATGACGCACTCGTCATTTCTTTGATGATAGCAAACTGTCAAGTCAAGAGAATTCTTGTTGACACCAGGGCGTCCTCAAATGTAATTTTTCTCCGAACCCTCCAAAATATGGGAATCTCGGATAAAAATATTATAGAAAATCCAATCACCTTGGTTGGATTCAGCGGTGAAAAATTAAACTCCCTCGGCGAAGTCGATCTTCCAGTCTTTGCCGAAGGAGTAAACTTGGCCACACGCTTTCAAGTAGTAGATGCCCCCTCGGCATATAACGTGCTAATCGGTCGACCTTGGATTCATGCAATGAAGGCTGTCCCCTCATCTTATCACCAAATGATAAAATTTCCAACACCATGGGGGGTCCGAGCTATCCGAGGAGATCAATTAGCATCAAGAAGCTGCAACGAAGTAACACTTCGGACCGTGCATATGACGGAGTCCGAGCCAGTGGAAAGCAGCTCGGAAATTAACATAGATCCTCAGAACATAGCTCGGACAACTTTTGTCGGGGAAAGATTGTCCGCAACTCAAAATACCGAACTGCGGGAGTTGCTAACTCAAAATCGAGGAAATTTTGCATTCTCCCATGAGGATATGCCAGGGATTGACCCCTCGGTCATATGTCATCGACTCCGAATCGATCCAAATCATAGGCCGGTGCGGAAAAAGAGAAGACGGTTTGCTCCGGAAAGGAACGAAGCCATTGCCGAGGAAGTTCGGAATTTATTAAAAGTTGGTTTTATCCGGGAAGTAAAATACCCCGAATGGCTCGCCAATGTGGTCGTGGTAAAGAAAAAGAATGGCAAAAATCGAGTATGCGTAGATTACACCGATCTAAATAAAGCATGTCCCAAAGATCCTTTCCCACTTCCACACATCGACCGGCTCGTCGATGCAACAGCTGGATTCGGCATTATGAGCTTCATGGATGCCTTCTCGGGTTATAACCAGATCAAAATGTATCCATCAGATGAGGAAAAAACAGCCTTCATGACCAATCAAGGAATTTACTGTTACAAGGTCATGCCATTCGGCTTAAAAAAATGCTGGGTCGACCTATCAACGACTAATGAACCGGATGTTCGAGCACAGAATTGGCCGAACCATGGAGGTCTATATCGACGATATTTTGGTGAAGTCAAATAATTTCGAGGAGCATCTGCAACATTTGACCGAGGTCTTCGAAATATTGCAAGAATTCAACATGAGGTTGAATCCAGCAAAATGCACGTTCGGAGTTACCTCGGGAAAATTTCTCGGCTATATAGTAAGTCGAAGAGGAATTGAGGCCGACCCAGTACAAATTCGAGCTATCCAAAATATCCAACCCCCCAAAAGCGTTAAGGATATACAAAGGATGATCGGAAAGCTCGCAGCAGTAAGCAGATTTATAGCAAGATACTCTGATAGAACCAGCACGTTCTTCTCTCTTCTTAAAAAATCGAAGAAGTTCGAATGGACAAGAGAATGTGACGATGCACTCATCTTGCTAAAACAATATTTAACAACTCCACCAGTGATGAATAAAGCCGAGCCCAATGAGGAATTACAATTATATATGGCTGTTTCGGAAAAAGCCGTCAGTGCAGTATTAATTCGAGAAATAGATGGAAATCAACATCCGATCTATTATGTGAGCCGAACTCTGTTGGATACAGAGACAAGATATTCGGCTCTCGAGAAGCTCGTTTTGGCACTTGTAATGGCCTCAAGGAAGTTAAGGCCCTACTTCGAATCACATCCAATTAAAGTGGTGTCTTCATTTCCTATCAGGCATGTTCTATCCAAACCTGATCTATCTGGGCGAATGATGAAATGGGCAATCGAGCTCGGGGGCTACGGCCTTAAGTTCGAGCCACGAAGTACCATCAAGTCACAAATCTTGGCAGACTTCATTGCGGATTATACTCCCGAACTCCAACTAATTGCCGAAGTGGAGCTCGGCCCAATATCAGATAGCATAGAATTCTGGACCTTATGCATTGACGGCTCCAGTAATTCTAGGGGGAGTGGAGCAGGGATATTGTTGAGGTCGATATTCAGAAGCCCAAAAACGGCCCACTAATTTGCCTGATTAAACGCCTTGGGCTCAAACTTTGGGTAAGGCCCACAATGATGGGTCGACAATATAGCTCGAAAACTGTGAGTCGAACTGCAGGAATTTGAATCCATAGCTCGACATTTAAGGCGCGTTTAATTAGGGAGGAGCGGATCTTTTGAATGCAAAACGGACAAATCAGCAATAAAAGCTCGGCGGAAAACATGGAATTCAAGCGATGAGCGTTATTTTGGGAATGGCTATATATATTTCTGGAAGGGCATAATCCGAGAAGGCTACACAAATCAAGAATTGCTATCATACCTCGACAGAGCTCGATTCAGTTTATTTATCTCATATCTTATTCAGTTTTTCCTATTTCCATTCTATTGTATTCATCTTGCAATCAAAAAAGCAATATTTCTGCCTACTTGCTGTAATTTTTAATTATTTCCTATATCGTTAATTAAATTGTTCTTGGGCTCCAATTCTACATAAAAACACCCACAACAATTTGGCGCCCACCGTGGGGCCCAAGAACAGATTTAGTACTAACAAATTATTGCAGGAATGGCAGATGACGGAAATCGGGAGCCTGTCATCGGTGGAACCGATCCCCCGCAAGGAGATATCACACTCCCTGGAGCTGGAAGAGGATCGAATCAGGGGCGTGGCCAGCAGTCTGGTGCAGGTCGAGGACGGCAAAACCCTGGCGGACGAGGTCAACCCTCTGGGTCATTGGAGGATATGCGACGAGCCTTCAACGTAACCCCACTCAACGAACTATCATTCCCTCCGCCATCACCGGCGCTAATGCAAGACCCGTACGTAGCGCAACTAGTTAGTCAGGTTCAGACAGCTCGAGGCGTAATGGAAAAGCTGGTTGCTCAAATGGAGGCCGTTACCCAGAAGTGCCAGGCTCTCGAGCAAGACAACCGCCGATTGAATCAGTTGGCGAACCGTCCGATAATCGAAGAGCCAGGGAGCGCAAGTAGGGTTCGAACATTCACTGCACATGACTTACATGATGAATTCAATCGGGTAGCCGAAGACGAGAATAATCAAAGGACGCCTGGAACGTTGATAGAACCAAACGCTAACCACAGGGAACCAAATCCAAATTACGCAGAAAGATCGGCGCTGACGCAGCTGGAACGATGGTTCGAACAGCGGCTAAGTTATTTCGAGTCCTTGATCGCCAGGGTGCCTGGGCTACCGCCACCGGAACGAACCATTCCACGCGAAAGCTACGCGGAGTCCCCGTTTGCACCTGAGCTTGCGGAGGCCGAACTTCCTGATCGCTTTACCCCTCCAAGCTTCGCGCTTTATGACGGTACAACCGATCCAGAGAACCATGTCGCGGTCTATAAGCAAAAGATGTTCGCATTAGCGATTCCTAGCGCTCGCCGCGAAGCTTGCATGTGTAAAAGTTTCGGGTCAAGTCTCACCGGACCGGCCTTACAGTGGTTCATTAGCTTGCCGAGGGGTTCGATCTCAATGTTTGCCGAATTGCATCAGCTCTTTCTCCGACAGTACTCGAGTAGCCGGAAGCTTGATAAGCATCCGGATGATCTATATGCAATAATCCAAAGGCCCGGGGAATCATTGAGGGCATATTTATCCAGATTCAACAAAGAGTTAGTGGCGGTCCCGAGTTGCCCGAATAGCACCGCAGTCCGAGCTTTCACCAAGGGTCTAGACTTCGATTCGGACTTATATCGAGAACTATCGATCTACCCCTGCCAGACCATGGACGACGCGCTAAACAGGGCATGGGCGCTAATCAAGTGGGAGGAGGACGAGCCGTATCGAAGGTCAAGGCGCGGTGGACGGCCAGTAGTCGCCCGAGAGGAGCGTCGGCCTGAACAGCGTGACCGCCGACCCTCACGGCCGCATCCTTATAGTCGCCCATCCGGGAGTAGGCCACCCCACGTCAACGCCTTAACTACAGGAGTACCAGAATACACGCTCACCATCGAACCATCGGAATTGGTACAAAGTGTACTTCGCCCAATGTCGGATAAAGTGAAGTGGCCGCC
This sequence comes from Plectranthus barbatus, assembly GCA_026898455.1. Classification (NCBI taxonomy): domain Eukaryota; kingdom Viridiplantae; phylum Streptophyta; class Magnoliopsida; order Lamiales; family Lamiaceae; genus Plectranthus; species Plectranthus barbatus. Next base: position 342,707 of record JAPKLW010000482.1, read on the forward strand.
AAGAATGAAGGCTGATCCGTCCTTGAGTGATCCAAAGAAGTTTTGCGATTTCCACAGCGATCATGGCCATAATACGGCGGACTGTCGAGCCCTGAGGTTGGAAGTGCTCGACCTATTAAAAAGAGGTATATTGACGGAGTTTCTGTCCGATAAAGGGAAAAGAACTTGGACTCGCGAAAAGCAAGCAACTCCGATGCAAGATCAAGCGAATCCGTCCGATAAACAACCCGCTCCCGTTCGGACTATAAATTGCATAACCGGAGGATCGGAGATCAGCGGAGTCACTCGGTCTGCAGCTAAGAGAGCTAGGAGGCAGAGTCCTACTAAGGCGTGGGTGGCACAGGCGCAAACCCCCGTAATCCATGGAAAAATTGAGTTTACAGAGAAGGATGTCCCGGAGATCGCGCACCCTCATGACGACGCGCTTGTGATCTCTTTGCAGGTCTCTGACTGTCTTATCAAACGGATCTTGGTTGATAATGGAAGCTCGGCGAACATCCTTTTCCATCATGCAGTTAAGGAAATGAAGGTGCCCGAGGAGAGGATAGTTCGAAGCCAGACACCGCTAATCGGGTTTAATGGAGGAGTTCAAATGACAGTGGGAACCGTGACCTTGCCCACCTATTGCGGGGGAGTCCGGCATGATGTAGCGTTCATGATCATCGACGCTCCTAGCGCTTACAATGTGCTATTAGGACGACCGTGGCTTCACCAACTTAGGGCGGTTCCCTCCACGTATCATCAGTCGGTGAAGTTCCCAACTCCGGGCGGGGTGTGTACTATCAAAGGAGAACAGAGTGTGGCCAAGGAGTGCTACTATGCAAGCTTCAAGGCGGTATGTTCGCAGCAACATTACTCGCTGGAACCTGTCAAAGCAACGAGAGGCGAAGTAGAAGGGACGATAGAGGTGGAGCTACATCCCGAAGATCCTTCCAAGAAAACAAATATAGGATCGGAACTCGACCCTACAGTTTGCGGTGAGCTCGTAGACTTCCTATCCAAGGAACGAGCAGTATTCGCCTGGTCCCACAAGGATATGGTGGGCATAGATCCAAAGGTAATGACCCATCAGCTTCAGATTGATTCGAATGCGAGGCCCGTACAACAACGAAGACGGAAGTTCTCCCCAGACAAGAATGAAGCTATAAACGATGAAATTCAAAAGTTGCTGGAGATCGGATCCGTCAGAGAAGTCAAGTATCCGACCTGGTTGGCCAACGTCGTTGTCGTCAAAAAGAAGAATGGAAAGAATCGTGTGTGCGTCGATTATACCGATTTGAACAAAGACTGCCCAAAGGATCCGTATCCCTTGCCACATATAGATAGTATTGTGAACGCCACTGCTGGGCACGAGCTGTTAAGCTTCATGGACGCCTTCTCCGGCTACAATCAGATTATGATGCATCCCGATGATCAAGAGAAAACTGCGTTTATGACTAATAAGGGAATTTATTGCTACAAGGTAATGTCATTCGGACTTAAAAATGCAGGATCGACCTATCAACGATTGGTGAACAGGATGTTTGAGCCACTTATCGGGAAGACCATGGAGGTATATATTGACGATATGTTGGTGAAATCCGAAAAGATAAGCGAGCATGTGCGAGACCTGACTCAAGCTTTCGATATCTTAAAGAAGTATAATATGAAGTTAAATCCTGCAAAGTGTACTTTTGGAGTTGCGTCAGGAAAGTTCCTAGGGTATATGGTGACCAGTCGAGGGATAGAGGCTGATCCGGTACAGATAAGAGCAATAAGGGATTTAGTGCATCCACGAAGTCCGAAGGAAGTGCAGAAGTTAACTGGAAGGTTGGCGGCGCTGAGCCGATTCATATCAAGATATTCCGACAAGACTCACAATTTCTTTCGGGTCTTGCGGAAAAGGAAAACTTTTGAATGGACCGAGGAGTGTGCAAAAGCTTTCGAGCAACTCAAGGAGTATCTGTCGAGCCCGCCGCTGCTGTCTAAAGTCGATCAAGGTGAGCCTTTGTTGTTATATTTATCAGTTTCGGAACATGCCGTTGGATCGGTCCTAGTAAGGGAGCACCAGGGGAAGCAGCATCCTGTGTACTACGCTAGCAAGCCGTTGCTCGACACGGAGCGAAGATACACGGCCCTGGAGAAGTTGGCTTTGGCGTTGATCATGGCATCACGAAAACAAAGGCCATATTTCGAGGCCCATAACATTAAAGTAGTTACGTCGTACCCACTCCGGGGTGTATTCTCCAAATCCAGTCTGTCTGGAAGACTGTTGAAATGGGCGGTAGAGATCGGAGGATTCGGGGTTAAATTCGAACCCAGGACCACAATAAAGTCCCAAGCTCTAGCTGACTTCGTGGCAGAATTTTCAGCAAACTTGCAGATCGAAGCCGAGAAAGAGATCGCGCAGATAGGAATGTCGGGGTGCGGCCATGAGCCGTGGATCCTTGAGGTCGATGGATCCAGCAATATGAATGGAAGTGGCGTTGGGTTGAAACTATGTAGCCCTTGGGGCGAACAGTTCGAGCGTGCAATTAGACTCAGCTTCGATACTACAAATAATGAAGCGGAGTATGAAGCCCTCGTGCGGGGAATGCAGTTGGCAAAGGAATTGGGTGTGCAGTGTCTGCAAGTACGTTGCGACTCGCAATTGGTGGTTTCCCAGGTGGATAATCAGTATCAAGTGAAAGAGCCGCGTTTAATGAAATACTACGAGATTGTTCGGCGAATTAGTGCTAACTTCGATAGTTTCGAAATAAAACATGTACCTAGAGAAGAAAATGCAGAGGCAGACGCGTTGGCAAACTTAGCTTCCTCTCAGCGTAGAAGGCAGGAGAGAGCAATACCTGTGACATGGGCAGATACGTCGATAATCCAGGATTACCATGAGGTAAATGAAATACAGCAATCCGGGACTTGGATAGATCCCATACAGCGATATATCGAAGAAGGAGTGCTTCCGGAAGGAAAAGCAGAGGCTATTCGTGTAGCTCGTGCTGCCGTGAAGTATGTAATTTACGACGGTGATCTGTATAGGAGGTCGCTGGAGGGTCCCCTCTTGAGGTGTGTTCACGACGGGTCGACTTCTGTGGTGTTAATGGAAATCCATGAAGGAGATTATGGAAGTCATCAAGGCGGCCGCACTCTCGCGCATAAGGTAATATCGGCAGGTTTCTATTGGCCGACTTTGCGAAAGGACGCGAGGGAATACGTGAGGAGTTGCGAGGCCTGTCAGAGGTTCGAAGTAACGGTGCAAAAGTATGCGGAGCCGCTCCATGCGACGGTACCCGTGTGGCCCTTCATGGCGTGGGGAATGGACATTGTAGGGAAACTTCCGAAGGGCGCAGGCCAGAAGGAATATTTACTTGTCGCGACCGATTATTTCACGAAATGGGTCGAAGCGGAAGCCTTCCGAAATGTGCGCGAGCCGGAGGTCATAAAGTTCCTCTGGACAAATATCTTGTGCCGATTTGGGGTACCGAAAGAAATCAAAACTGACAACGGTACACAATTCACTGGGAGGAGAGTTCGGGAATTTTGCGATCAGTACGGAATAAAGTTAGTCTTTTCTACGCCACGATATCTCGAGGCAAACGGAAAGGCCGAATCATCGAATAAAACTATTATGGCTACCTTAAAAAAGCGGTTGCACGCTCTGAAAACTGGATGGGTCGACGAACTCCCAGGAGTGTTATGGTCGTATCGAACCACACCTCGTGTGGCGACGGGGAGTACCCCTTTTGCCTTGGCCTACGGTGAAGAAGCGGTTATTCCCATCGAGATGAAAGCGAAAAGTTTACGGGTGGAGTTATGCGACGAAGTGTGTTATACGGACAAACTATTCAAAAACTTAGAGCTAATCGATGAAAAGATAGATCGAGCTTTAATAATGATGGCTCAACGTCGATCACAAGTAGAAAGGGTTTATAATCAGAAGCTCAGGCTGCAAACCTTTCGAGAAGGGGATTGGGTACTACGAAGAGTATTCCAGAATAACAAGGATAAGAGTGTGGGGAAGCTCGCACCGACCTGGGAAGGACCATATAAAGTGACACGGGTGGTTGGTCGAGGAGCATATCATTTAGAGGATTATGATGGCCGGGAAATAGCGAACAGCTGGAATGTGAGGCATCTAAAGAAGTATTACTTCTAAAGGCGTAGCCCTATTCGAACGAGGGTGACCAGATAAGTATTCTAATTCGTCTATTCAATTTTATGTTTTGATTTCAGTATCCATACTAACTTGAGCGTCGGAGGGGCGATGCTTCGGCATCGCCCATCCTAACCATAAGATTCTCTGCGTAGGATAGTCAAGAATAAAAGCAAGAATAACAGAATTGCATGAACGAGAGAAAGCAGAATTAAGTATTCCATCGTGGACGAAAGATTGTTCGAAATTATAGTGCCTATGCATCAATGTTTAAAAATAAACGCGAAAAGAAAAGATTGTTTGAAACAGAAAGAAAGCGATTGTTCGACGACATATAAAAGCTCAAGCTTGAGTGTTCTGCTGCTGGAGGTTGTTATCCTGCCTTCCATCTTCTTGCTGCTTGGGGCTGCCGGAGTTGGGGTTTATCTCGGACTGAGGGTTCTCATCCAGAATGCTCAGGTCGAGGTCTGGAAACTTGGAAGATATCCTCCCCCTGACGTCCTGTTCGACCTGCTCGGCGAGAGTTTGTAAGTTCGACATGGCAGAGCAATAAGTATATTGGTGATGGAGCAAGAAATAAAGTCCAAAAGTAAAAGTATGAAGGTACCTCGTAAGTCTCGGCGAAGTGAGGCGTCTGGATGATGGATTCAAAGTTGAGGCCTTCCCCGGACTTGAGACGAGCTATTTCTTCCTGGCTGCGCCTCAGCTCTTCCTCCTTGGTCGAAAGCTACTCTTGCATGGCCTTTAGCCGGTCTCCTCTCTTCTGAAGGTCGCCGGAGAGCAAAGCGATATCGGCGTCATATTTCTTCTTCGAGCTCTCAAGTTCGCCGCGACATGCTTTCAGCTCCTCCTCGGCGGTGTGCGCTTTCACTGCAAGAGAGGCGGCGTTGCCTTCGGTTTCGTCAAGTTTGTCCTCGAGAGCAGCAGCTTTCTTCCTTTGAGCCTCGACCTCACCCCGCAGCATCAGGATCTCCTCCGCGCATTTATCTTCGAAGGCCTTGATCTCGCGTGGATCTTATCGAACTCCATCGCATCCTGCATCCGAACCCATAGTGAAAGGCAAGCCATGTATAATGTTTATTAAAAAGAATGATACCTCCAGTTGACGCTGTTCAAAGCGGGCAAGCCTGTTGAAAAGCGCTCCAGCCATAGGATCTTGAGCGGGAGGATTAAGCAGCAACTTGCGAGCATGGACTAAGAATGAGTCCACCCTCGGATTAGCTGGGGCCGCCTGCACCTTGGCCAGAGACCTGTCCAGATTCTCCTTCGGGCCGGAATCCTTGTCCGAGGAGCGGTGGCGGCGATCGGAGGACCTGCCCTCCTTGTCTCTCTTACGGTCGGACTCTCTACGAGAAGAGTCCACCTGAGAAATGTGAAGGGTGTTCTTCGGGGCTTCAGTAGGCTTCGGCGGGGAAGGTGGAGTTGGAAGACTGCTCGAAGTATTGGGCTTCTTGGGAGGATTCTCCTCCCGATGCTTCTGATCGAGCTCTTCTCGAGCCCGCTTCTTCTCGCGCATGGCTTGAGCAACTTGCTCGGCAGTAGGTCCTCGGCCCTTCATATTGTCCGGGAGGTCGTTGAGGTGACAGTTGTGATCGAGAAAATGATGAGCAGTCACGAAGCGCCCGAGCTGTAACTTCGGCCACTCGCGATCGGTGCGACTGACATCGTATGCTCGATCTACCCTTGCCTGTTCCGCAGGAGTGAGGACTGTCCTCTCGCGCACTGCAAATAAAAAGGGGAAGAATGATGTCAAATATGTGAATGATGGAAGTAATCTCATAAAAAGAACACACTTATCGGGGTTCCGCCGTGGCTTATGAATTCGGGGTTCGAGGGGTCGAGCTTAAGGAAAAAGAAGGTATTCCACCAATTCGGGGAATTCGTCAGAGGTTTCAGAACGAGAGGTGATCGGCCCGTCTTCCATCTGGTAAAGTAATAATAGTGTTTGTCCTGGCACTGGTTCATCCTGTACATGCTGTGCCATTCTCGAACTGTGGGAAGGCCTAACCCAAGGTCCATCCATATCAAGAACATCCCTACTAGGTGGCACCAGCTATTGGGAGCCAATTGGAAGGGGGAAATGTTGTATGAGGCTAAAACTTCACTAAAGAAGGGGTGAATGGGAAGGCCAACTCCATTCTCCATGGCCGCAGTATAGAAGGCTGTAAACCCAACGGGAGGGTCGAAACATCGGCGGTTCGATTTGGGACGAATGTATGTGGCACCAAGACAAGGAACGGAGTCAGCCAAGGCGAGCATATCGTCCTTAGAGATCGATGAAATGGCCCCAAGCACCCTATGAGTAGACCATTTCTCCGGAAGCTCCCATCTGCCGACAACCGGGAGCTCGAAGGAAGTCTTTTCGCCAGTAGAACGACGGGCAGGCCCACTCGTTTCGGCAGCACTGGACAGTCCCTCAAGGCGGCGGATTATCTCCGCAATCGGACGATGAAGAGGGTTCATCGGGTACGTCGTCGATGATTTTCCTTTTCCCCCGACGGAGAGAAGATTCTGGGGCTTGGAAAATCAATTCCCAATCCGGTTGAGCGGATGGGTCAGATGGAGTCCTTTCAGGGGAAGGAGTGAAAGGTGGAGTCGGAATATGAGAATCGGAATCGTGGGCCATGGATATTTTTAAAACGAGAGCAGCGAGGATGAACGGGCAGGGGGCTAAAACCTAAATCGGAAACATAAACGATCGAGAAGAAAATCAGAATCAAAACCCAAATGGCAGACGCACAAGGAAGTGGAGTAGATGAGAGACGAAATGCTGTCGAATAAGCACGTATAGATAATGAAATAGGAGGAAGGTACGTTACCTGAAGCGTGACCGGTGAAGAATCTGAACGGAGAAGATGAAGACAGAGATGCGCTGAAAGGAGAGAATGCGAAATAGGGTTTTTCGGGAAATGATTTTAAAGGGATGCGCCCTTTCAAATTCCGGAGATTAGCCCTTGATTTATGCAGAAATTACGCGACTGCCATTATAAGTTGGCGGGAGAATTTGGAACGACCTTTCGGTCTCTGGTATACCTCGAAGTCATTAAACCTCGATGAAATTATATATCGATATATCGAGCAGTGATTGTCCGAAATACTCATTCCGATGAATCCATTAAAACCAGATGGCTTGAAAATGACAGCACCCTGAACTGTCGAAAATAAACGCGAATTATGGATTCGGGCCATAGTTCGCCGGCATTCATCGCTACTTTATGGAGTAGCATGAATCAGAAGCTATTCCCATAGAGGAATCGATGCTTCGAGCCGAGAGGATGCCTAAGGGGTCCCAATGATCCGGATTTCTTCAGAGGAATTCGATGAGCCATACATCTGGGGATATTCAGAAAACGATACTTGACTCGTCAAAATTCCTTTCAGGGGGAACTTGGCAAGTCAAGGGGGCTATTGTTGAGGTCGATATTCAGAAGCCCAAAAACGGCCCACTAATTTGCCTGATTAAACGCCTTGGGCTCAAACTTTGGGTAAGGCCCACAATGATGGGTCGACAATATAGCTCGAAAACTGTGAGTCGAACTGCAGGAATTCGAATCCATAGCTCGACATTTAAGGCGCGTTTAATTAGGGAGGAGCGGATCTTTTGAATGCAAAACGGACAAATCAGCAATAAAAGCTCGGCGGAAAACATGGAATTCAAGCGATGAGCGTTATCTTGGGAATGGCTATATATATTTCTGGAAGGGCATAATCCGAGGAGGCTACACAAATCAAGAATTGCTACCATACCTCGACAGAGCTCGATTCAGTTTATTTATCTCATATCTTATTCAGTTTTTCCTATTTCCATTCTATTGTATTCATCTTGCAATCAAAAAAGCAATATTTCTGCCTACTTGCTGTAATTTTTAATTATTTCCTATATCGTTAATTAAATTGTTCTTGGGCTCCAATTCTACATAAAAACACCCACAACAGATATTACTTGTATCCCCTGAAAGATGGGTAATTGAGAGAGCTATCCACTTTGAATTTCGAACTACTAACAACATAGCCGAATATGAGGCACTCATCGCCGGTCTCCAACTGGCCCTTGATCTAAAAGTAAGAAGGCTGAAAATCGAATCAGACTCACAGTTGGTAGTAAACCAAGTCCGAGGTGAATTCCAAGCAAGGGATGCCAGAATGCAAGCCTACCACGAGACGGCTAAAGGGCTCGAATCAAAATTCGAGGAGGTAGAGGTCTCCCACATACCTCGGGAAGAAAATTCACATGCAGATACTCTGGTTAATTTAGCAGCAACTATCGGGTATAGAGGAAATCGAGCTATCCCATTAACCGTGGCACTTTGGCAGGCAACTCGAGACCGGGAGTACGAACCCATGGAGATTTGTCCAATTAACAATGAACAAAATTCATGGATGAATCCAATTGTGGAATATCTAACTACCAGAGCTCTACCACAATCTAAGACCCAGGCCGCCCGGTTAGCTCGAAAAGCGGCTCGTTTCACCCTAATAGATCAGCAGCTCTACCGAAGATCTTTCCAAGGACCTCTACTAAAATGCGTGTCCGAAGAGGATAGTATTCCCATTTTAGCCGAGGTACATTCCGGTAGTTGCGGGAATCACTCAGGATCGAGGAGCTTAACCCACAAAATCATAACGGCAGGATTCTATTGGCCTACACTCAAAAAAGATGCTGAAGAAGTAGTTCGAAAATGTGATAGTTGCCAAAGATTTGCAAATTCAACACATTTACATGCCGAGCCACTTCACTCAAACACTCCAGCATGGCCATTCTGTCGATGGGGAATTGATATTGTGGGAAAACTACCTAAAGCTCCTGGACAAAAAGAATATCTCGTGGTGGCAACCGACTCGTTCACTAAATGGGTCGAGGCCGAGCCATTATCCAGAGAACGAGATACGAAAATGATAAATTTTAAATGGAAAAACATAGTATGTCGTTTCGGGTTACCTCGAGAAATAATCACAGATAATGGACGACAATTTACAAGCAAGAAATTCAAGGAATATTGCGAAACCCTTGGAGCTCGTCTATTATTTTCTACACCGAGGTATCCGGAGGCAAATGGACTGGCTGAGTCTTCTAACAAAACCATCATCAATATCTTGAAAAGAAAACTAACAGCTAGAAAATCAGCATGGGTCGAGGAACTCCCAGCAGTCTTATGGGCATATTGAACTACATTCAAGACAGCTACGGGTGAGACTCCATTTTCATTGGCTTATGGGGTCGATGCAGTATCACCAGTCGAGGTTATCCAAAAAAGCCCACGAGTCGAGCTGTTTGACGAAGAACAGAATCAAAATAAACTCTTCGAATCCCTAGAGTTGTTAGACGAGCAAAGAATGGAAGCGTCTAGCCGAATGATGACTAACCAAAGAAGAGTGGAAAGATTCTACAACAAATCAGTTCGACTATGAGCATTCCGAGTAGGAGATTGGGTTTTAAGACAAGTCTTCCAAAACACACAAGAACTCAATTCAGGAAAATTTGGGCCGAACTGGGAAGGACCTTATGTAATCAGCTCGATCGTTGGAAATGGAGCCTACCGACTAAAAACTCCCGAAGGAAAAGATATTCCTAATGCGTGGAATGTCAAATACTTGAAGAAATATTACTTCTGATGACTTCGGAGGAGTAGCTCGAATTCAACAACTTGTTCTAGTAAAGATCGTATTTTGTATTACTAGTTCGAGCTCGTCAAGTTGTAAAATCAATTTGAACCCTGATTCAATTGATTCGAGCTGCGATACATCAATAAATAAAGTTTATTGTTCTGCAAATTGTCTCATCGAGTTACTCTCAAATTTTATTCTTTTCGAGCTCCTTAAGATTAATTGTTTGTTTCAACTATCAAAAAATAACAACAATTAAGAGAGAGAGGATGCTTCATTAAAAGAAACGATGTACTTACAGAAAAAAGAAGAACAGAAGGTTCTAAAAAAAAAAAAAAAAAGAAGAAAAGGGAGTTGTACAAATTCTGTTCAAATTTTTAAGTTGGATTGGAGCCAGTTTGGTTGAGATCCGGGTTCGGCTGATTATCAGGATTTGTTTGCTCGTCTCCGTTGAGGCTATCTTCCAACTGCTTCGAGAAGACCTCATCATTTGGGTTCTCATCTTCTTCCTCCTCGTCCTCGGAAGCAGCTGGGGTCGAATAGATAAACCCCACGTCGAGCTCCGGATGCTGAGTAGAGATGGCAGCTTTAAGCTTCTTTCGAATAAGGTCTTCCATCATTTTGAATGTGGAAGCACCAGCAGGAGTCGAGAGCAATCGAGTGAAGTTCAAGCCTACACCCGAATCTCGGACTGAGTCGAGCTCGGCCCTAACCTGGTCCAATTCCAACCTCAGCTGGACTTCAGTCTCTTTCCTGGCCTGCACCTCGGCCTGGAGGTCCTCGGAGAGTTTGCCGGTGCGGTCCCTAAATCGGGCCAGCTCTTCAGCAGCCGACTGTTGGTCCCTGGTCAATTTCTCGACCAAGTCCTGAGAAGCTTTAAGCTCCGCAGTGGCAACCGACAGCTCGGTGACAAGATGATTCCTCTCCTTGAGGACCTCGTCCCTATCTATCTCGGCTTGGATAAGGTCTTTGCGTTCGGCTTGAAGAGTTCGGAAGCAATCATTGTAATCTTCTGCCATACCGCAAAGGCCCTAAAAAGCATAGAGAGTAAATGATATATGAATGAACAGTCAAATGATAGATGACTTAATAAATGAACCTCGGATCAGAAAGACTTACCATCAAGCACATCTGGGCATTATCAAAATGACGAGCTCGAGCCACGGACTTAGTTGGCCATGGAGGACCCTTGAAAAGCAGGTCGGCAAAAGCATGGAATGACTCAACTGCTTTCAACCGAGCCTCTTTATAAGTCGGGGTCTCGAGGTCGGCCTTGGTCTCCTTCCCCGGCCGATGCACCAAAGTTGTTTCGCCCTCTCCGGCAGTTAGATCGTAGATATCTTTCTCGGCTGGGACAACATTTTGTTTGTCCTTCTTCGTGCGCCGAATAAGAGGACGATCCTCTGGGGCCTCGGTAGACTCCTCATCCCTTCCCCTCTTTCGAGCATCGGGAGTAGAAGTCTGCCCGGGAGGAGTAGTTTTGGCACCAGACGAGCCACCACCCGGAGTCTGCCCTTTGATTAAGGCCGAGCTCGGGCCTTGTCCCTTTGGGACTTGGGTTTTCTTCTTCCTTCCCTTGCTCTTCTTATTCTGTTGTTCCTCCTGGAACTTGATCAGCTCTTCGGGAGTAAGGCGTTCCATTGGATCGTCGATGCCTTTGATACTCAGGGCTCAGTGTCGGCGAAGGGTTTCAAAATCCCGAACTGGGTGATTGTAAGCTTTTTGAATTCGATTCGAGCAATACTCCGGGATATTCTCTCGCCTATGTCCTGCAAACATGAAAAAGAAGGAATGATGAGTAATAAGAAATAAGTTCCGAGCTTGAGGAAAGCATACGACACATACTATTTGGAGTACGGAGCACCCCACTCAGCCCGGGATAATCACTGGGGATCTGGACGAAGAAGAATTCTTGGATCCACTTCTTTGAATTCGACTTCGTCCCCGTAATCATGGGGGAATGATGATGTGAGCGCTTCGAAAAGTAATAATATGATTCTCCTTTCATAGTAATTAAATTATACAGATCATTCCACTCGGTTAAGGTCGGTTCTTCTAACCCAGCATCTCGGAAAAGTAAGTATGTACCGAGCATGTGGCACCATGCAATGGGCGAGAGCTGTATGGGAGCCAAATTGTAGTATTCTAAAATACTTACAAAGAACGGGTGAAGGGGAAGACGAATACCGAACTCAAAGAAACGAGCTGAAAAAGCCATAAAGCCGAGTGGCGGACGATGGGCTCGTTGGTCAGATTCAGGGGCTATCGTATTTAATCTATTCGATAGTCCACGAAGAGAAAAAATCCCATCAAGTTTTATGCGATCGAGGTCCGATGGAATTAGTTTCAAACTACCTACGATATCTCGATCATATAGCGGGGGAAAAACACCCTGGGATAAACCTGCGGAATGCTCTAAGGAAAGGTCAAACAAAGAATGTCGATCTTCGACCTCGATAATTGCAAGAGTGTTCTCTATCCTATTCGAAGGCCCGGGGGCTTCGAGGTTCAGTTCGGTTTCTATCTGATTATCAAGATTTTCCGCAAATATATCCTCAATCAACCTACTACTAACCTCAGATTCAGAACTATAATACGAGCTACCACTGCTATCACTCGAGCTATTGCTAGAACTCATTCTTTATAAAAATAAAAGGAGAGGTTCGAGATTTACAAGTTATATACTAACCCCGAGGTCGAGCAGTGAGAAGTTCGGCTGAAGTTCTGTTCCGAGGTGAATTTACGAGGTGCGAAAGGTAAAAGTAAAAAGTGAAATGAGGGAACTCAGGCTATTTATAGAGAAATTATTCTCGAAAATTGTGCGCGACTTTCGAGCTCCGCCAATGAATGCTTGACACCTGTCGAAATTCAAAATTCAAAATTCTATTCATTCCCGCCCAGGAGAATTTCAACCGTTCTATAGGCGGTAAAGATTTATAATTCGAGCTAGACATGCTCGAAATTTCGAACTCCTACAATAAAGAAAAGAAATCAGGCATTGACGCCCTCGGCCGGGTCAGCCACCAAATTTCGAGGAACTTAAGATATCGAAGTCAACTGAACTTCTATCTGTAAAAGTTTCTCGAAGGCTATGAATCCGAAGCAATTAACCCAGTAAACAGCCAGGGTCTAATTCGGCATAGCATACCCATGGGTCTGAGGTCGCTCCTCGATTGACTTGTGAGAGATCACTTGTCATTTTCAAAAGCTGCAAGGGGCATCCCTTGTAGAACATGTCGGGTTTAGCCAACCGCGGACTAGGGATAATCGTAAGTCGAACCACGAGCTTCGCAGATACCCGAAATAAAAAATGTAATATCCCTAAAATTCGTCGAGCTATGCCTCACGATACGGGAAAATACCCCTAAAATTCGTCGAGCTAAGTCTCACGATACGGGAAAATCCTCTCCTGAACATCCTCGAAATACGAATTCGAGGTAGGGAAAATCTGTTCTTTTTGTGATTTTTTGCAGGAAAAAGAATCATTGAAATTAACTATCTCGGCTTCGCCGAACTCTAAGTAGTTCGGACGAAAGCCGGGGGGTTGTTGTTATGACCCAAAAATGAGCAAGCCCATTTTGGAGTCCAATAAGAAAAGAAGCCCAAAAAGAAGAAGTGTAAAGAAAATAATCCAAGACAAGGATGTTCAATGATGATTTCCGAGCTCGATCTCACAGTTGACCGAGCTCCATATTAGCCGAGCTACCCTACAGACAGACTTCTCAACAGAAGTTCTCATAAATGGATTGGTTCGTTCGAGCTAAGAGCTCGAACTATATTTTGAAGAGGTGTTAATTAAAGCAGCTCAACGCACCGAATGTGGCCGTTCAAAACGTCAGTTCGCTTGAAGAGTTGCATCTATTAGCGAAGGGTTGTCTAGCTCGGTTGGATTCCTATAAATAGGGTCCTCATTTATTGTAATAAAGACATGCAAACAAGCAATTAATACAGCATTAAAGCAATTCAAATACTTTCAGCTCTACAATTACGGTTTACTCTTATTCATTTATTGCGCATTTTTTATTCCGCAATACTTCAATTTAGTATTCTTATAAAAAGTAATCTCCAAAATAAACGAGCATCAACAATATATATAAAGAGATATAACATTAGATGTTAAAAGATAATATATATGTTAAATAGTTATGAATGTGAACCTATTGATTGATCATATATACCAAAAGTTGAAATTAAAAAAAAAATATTAAGCGTAATGCATATCAAAGATATTATAGATACAGATACCGATTATTCAAATCTTTATAGGTTTTGATATCTTAATTTGTTATCTTATTTATGCTTTCTTTTGTATATATATTTTCATTGTTGTAAAATACGGGCTAGGCAGTCGCCTAGGCGCCGTCTAGCCATTAAGTGGCCCCTAGCTATTCCGAAAACTACTTGTTCGGTGCTTAATACTTTTTTAAAATTAATCGGCGTCTAGGCAGCGCTTAGACGGGCTAGATGGCCAAGGCACCTAGACTATATAGGCAGCGCGGACTAATTATACGAGCTAGGCGGCCAAGGCGAAGAATGTGCGTTTTTTTTTCTTTCTATTTTTATGAATTAATTTTAAAAATTAAAAAATAATAAAATTGGATAGAATTTTCAGTAAATCACATTTGTTAATGTCAAAATTTATTTGTGAATTCAAACATATAAAATATCATCTCATATAAGCAGAAACATTAAATTGATTAGTCTTTCTTGGTATTGTCAACCTTTTTATTGTGACAATTTAAACTTTAAAATGTAAAAATATTTATACCACTTATTTTGATATTATCCTTTATATTTCTTTTGGATATTTAAACTTTGAAAATAATCTTTGATATAAAATTTAACATTTTCCATATTTTATATTTTATATATAATATAAAAATATATTCACCATCCAGAAACTGCCTATACCCCGTGTAGACCGTCTAGGTGCTAGACCCTATATGACCGTCCGACTAGCACCTAGCGTATTCTACAACCTTGTATATTTCCCACATTGTAATCATATTCATTAATGAGAATTACGATTAATTACATTCTCAAATGGTATCAGCCATACTTGGTTGAAACCCTTATTTATTGTGTGTAGTTCTTGCATCCCTTTCAGTGGTCGATCCTTCCACCATCACTCTTTCTCTCGCTACTATGTTGCATGTGGTCGCCATTAAACTCACGTTAGCAAACTACTTATTATGGCATGCACAATTTGAACACCTTCTTGTCAGTCAGAATTTCTTTTCACTCGTTGAGGGTTCATCTCCTTCCTCTCCTGCTGAACTCAATTCTCTTGATGACTGCAAGTTTCCCAATCATGAGTATTCCGTTTGGAGTGCACGCGATCAACTTCTCAAGTTATTTCTTGTCTCTACTCTATGAAGGAATCAATTGTCTTCGTCGTCGGCTGCAAAACTTCTTGCGATGTTTGGCTTGCCCTTAAATGTGCTTATAGTTTTACTTTGAAGGCTTGTGAGATTAGCATTAAAGATGATCTCTTGTCTGCTAAATGTTGCAGTCTATTCGTCACTAAGTTTGGTAGCAAGTTTAAATCGCTATGTGATCAGCTCTCCTCCATTGGGCATCCTCTAGATGAATCCGACAAGTCACATTGGTTTCTTCGTGCACTAGGGGTAAATTTCTCTAGTTTTGCTACAGCTCAGCTCGTGGAGGACCCTTTACCCGACTTTCCCACGCTATTCCAGAAGTCTTGCACATGTAACTGCTTCTACGGACCATCTCGATGTTGTTTCTTCTTTTAATAGACCCGATTGTGTGATCGTTGGTAATGGTGAATCTCTTTCTATTACTCATACTTGTTTGCTTAATCTTTCTGCACACTTACAATAGAAAAATATTTTTGTTGCTCTGGGCATAACTAAAAGTATGATTGTCATTAGTAGACTCACACGTGATTGTCCTGTTCAAGTTGTACTTACTGGTATGCAGTTTCAAATTCAAAATCGAGACACATGCAGGATTCTTGCAACATGCAGTCGTGGTCATAATTTATATTTGTTGGATTCTCCTTCGCATGCTTTGTATTCCATTGTCTGCAACAAGCGGGTGCATACCTCTTTTGAGTTATGGCACGCTATTCTTTGTCATACATCACATTCTGTTATTAGTCTTTTGAATAAACTTGGCTTGGTTTCAGTTAATGCTTTGTTACCTAAACCAAGTCTTTGCAATTCTTGTTAGTTAGCTAAAATTCATCGCTTACCATTTCAAGTCAATAAAAATCATGCACAATTTATTTTGGATTTAATTTATTGCGATTTTTGGGGTCCTGCTCCTATTACCTATGTCTCTGGTTTTCGATACTACGTTGTATTCATTGATGATCACTCACGCTTCACTTGATTTTATCCTATTAAAGTTAGGCCTGAGTTTATGGAAGTATTTATACACTTTCAATCCTTCGTAGAAAATCATTTTTCTTGTCGGATTAAGAAGTTTCATAGTGATGGGGGAGCTGAGTTCACTACCAATCAACTGAAATCTCATTTTGCGAGATATGGAATTCAACATTTTATTTCTTGTATTTACACTCCTGCTCAAAATAGCTTAGCTGAGCGTAAGCATCGACAAATCACTAAAATGGGTTTGACTCTTCTTTTTCATTTTGTCGCGCCTCTGACTTAATGGGTAGAAGTTTTCAGTACTGCTGTTTATATTATGAATCACTTACCTTCTGCTATCCTCTCTGAGAAGTCACCATATTAATGTGTATTTCTTCATGTGCCTTCCTTTGCTTCTTTTCATGTTTTTGGATATAGATTATATTCTTGTCTTCGTAGCCTCGGAGCTTACCATGCGTCTTTATTGTCTAGAGCCTTAGTCATAAAGATTTCCGCTGTCTTGATCTGACATCCTCACGAGTTTACATTACCCAGTCTGCAAAGTTTGACGAATCGTGCTTCCCTTTTTCTACTAGCATGTCTCATTCGTCCTACTTCTCTCTAATGGTCTACATTCCTCAACGACATGCCACATGAAACCTCTTTGGACAGCAATCATCCACCTCTTCCCATGCATGCATCGACACTTACTTTTTCTTTATGTCTATTATCTGTTGCTCCTTTTTGTGATGCTCCAGCCCCCACGGTTTTACTTGCGATGCCAGCCTCTCCACCTCCGCTGCCACGCACTCATCCCATGCGTACTAGGGTGCAAGATAGCATTTTCAGACTGAGGTACCCCGTCGATTGAATCAAATAATATTTACTCTACCTTTACTACTAATCATATAACCACGAGGTATTAAGACAGCTCTAAAGCAACCACATTGGGTAAATGCAATGAACGAAGAGATTGAGGCTCTCTGTTCTAATGATACTTGGACTCTCGCCCCGCATCCAACGAACAAAAATGTTGTTAGATCCAAATGGATATTTCGTACTAAGTTTCTGGTCGACAACAAGTAGGGATTTCATGGTGAACCGAACCGCCAAATCCAAATAAGTCGGGCCGTTCATGGATGTTGAGAACAATTAAACAATTCAATGAAGCCTAGTATGCTCCTATGAATTAAATACAGTGGATATCGAGTTTACCTTAACTTTGTAGTGTCAGATCCGATCTTTCACATTTGAATTTCAATCCCTTGATTCAACCACGCGATTTGATTAAAACTGCGAAAACAGAAATTAGAACCAGATCTAATTTCAAGAATTAATCAAAAGAAAGAGAAAAGGTGAAGAAATTTGTTCTCCAAATTAGATCTTCAGATCTGTATCCCAGTGATGTTCAATCCTGCTACTGGTGAGGATTCCATAGGACTGTGAATGTGTAGGTCAGAGTCGAAATCCTTCGTCACCCAAACACACAGGCGCCGCCCCTCTCTCTCTCTCCAAACTAGGGTTTTGACTGATTTCAAAGTTCTTAGGTTTGTGAGAGAGAACTGTCTATTTATAGACCTAGGGTTGCAAACCCTAATGGACTACTGGGCTCCATTCAGCATATTTAATTGGGCCAGATTTAGGACCTAATGAAAATAATAAAGTGGACCTACGAATTAATTAATTCTCATGTCCACGACCCAGAACATAATTAATTAATTAATATTAATTTTTTTCACCACAGAATTAATACTGACCTACCCCTTTATTACCACGTTATGAGAACGGGCTGCATTTACTTGAGAATCCCCATATTTAAGGTTACTGGACATTCATTAATTTATTGGAGCTTCTGACAAGCTACCACAATTAATTAATTTCTTATTTCCTAAGTAGTACCACTCAAACCTTATCACTCGTGCTTGAACTTAATCAGCCTGCAGGACTTTAGCATGATGAATGTTATAGAGCTCCTCAGGGAATGTCCCCATCCTATTACTCGGATATGGTTACCTAGCTCCAGTCTCAAGCTGTAATACACAAACTGTTGTTACCCAAGATGCGAGTATACGAGCATGTTACTCAGGCTCTCCACCATGGCAAGTCAAAGCAATAGTCAACCCGTGCGTACCCCTGAACCTTCGTTAGGGTTTAGACTCAATCAAGATCGAGATCTTGTATTCTCTGATGTCAAACAGCAAAATACATTTCACTGTGGTCCAATCAATACGAAACTGCACGTATCAGCATATCAAGTAATCAAGACAGATTACTTCTTTCCGACTATGCTGCAGCCTACACCGACAGACTTATCTTCGTACGCTATCTCGGCTGTGATAATATTTATATCTCACTAGGTCAAGTGATCATACTGACTTCTGTGATCTACAACACGCAGTATGATCGTCTCTATCGGTGAGATAAGAGGATACCGTTGTTACTCGCATGTAAGTTTATTTAACAGATAGGAAATACCATTGAATGTATACTCATCGTAATAAATGCTTTCTGTATACAAAACCCAACAATCTCCCACTTATACTCAAATCATTACACTCGCTATTACAGAGGATACAGTGTGTCTATCTAGCCTAGCTATTACATTAACCACTGCTAGTGGTAGGCTTCCACCTCAGACCTAGTCCACGAATATGTCTTTCGTAAACCTTCTGTGGTAAGCACTTTGTGAATGAATCAGCAAGGTTGTCTCTAGTGTCGATCTTCTTGATCTGCTCATCGCCCCTCGATACGATTTCTAGTGGGGAATGGACTTCATGGGACCATTCCCATCATCTTTTGGGAATGAGTACATTTTGTTAGCTGTGGATTATGTGTCCAGGTGGGTAGAAGCTAGTGCATGTGTTATAAGCTCATATTTGTACTCACTTATCCATTTTTTCTCTATTATTTTAGCATATTTATATTAAGTTTTTCGTTATTTTCGTGCATGGATATGTTTTAGAGGATGTTATGCTCTTGATGGTGAGTTCTACAGGTATTTGAGGCTAAAAAGGGGTCAAATGATGAAAAGAGCCATGAAGAACAGAGTTGCTTCTTCGATTGACACATAGAAAGTTGACCAAATTGGAAGACGTGCCAAAAACCCAAAGCAATACCTCTGTGTCGACCGACATAGAGTTCGGATGTCGATCGAAGGCAAGAAGAAGAGGCTCGACATTGGTGGATCCATGTCGATCGACACAGGTTGTGTCAATCGACACGGATGTTGAAGACAAGCAATCGAAATGGCTGGAGAAGGAATCAACACAAAGACTTGTGTGTCGATCGACACTATGTCGATCGACACATATGCCGAAGAAGGGAAACTGTCATGTTTTGGTTATTTTTGTTATTTTAGCCCAATACCCAGTTTAGATGTTTTGGCTCGTCTATAAATAGTGAACTCAATAGACACAAAATTACACTCTGATTTTACATTATTTTCATTTAGCATTGGAGTTTTTAGAGACCTTCAAAGTTCCTATTATATATCCTTGTAAGGTAATTTATGTGTTTAATTATATGAATTATTTATTCGAAGTCATGTTTTGTGGCTAGAAACCCTACTAGGTTCTAAGGATTGTGATAATCTTTTATGATGCATGTTTAAGTAAATCAACTCAATAGCATGGTTTAATTTCTTGAGCTTAATTTATCGAATCTGGATTTAAAGAAGGATCGAGAGATGACTTTGAATCTAGGTTTGTAGTTATCAATTGACCGAGAGGTGAAAATTGGTAATATGAATAAGAAATTAAATGCAATTATTTTTAGTCTCAAAAGGAAAATTCAATTTGTAGGATTTAATTAGATAATTATTGAGATTGACTAATTTGTGTTCTTGAGACCAAGAGGAGATAGTCACAATTTAGTAATCTAGGGTTTAATTGTCTAACCAAGGAATTTAATCCATATGAATCTAAATTAATCCTCATTGTTGAGTTGATGAATTTGCATGTTGATGATTAGATTATTTGCCCTAGAATCTGTATCTTTATATATTGTTTTCAAAAACCTTTAACTTTATGCATTGTCATTTTTATTTTTCAAATCCAAATCCCTTTTTAAATCACTCAAACAACTATGGTTTAAGAACTATAGCTAGTACTTAGGATCGTTTCATCACACAATCCCTGTGGGTTCGACCACCTTAGGATGAAATTTATAAATATATTTGCCACTGTTTCTGCAGTTTGCCAATGTGCTCACAATGAATATTTTCACAAGATTTGGCACCCCAAGGACAATAATTAGTGATGAAGGTACCCATTTCACTAATAAAAGCTTGTCTGCTATGCTTTCTAAGTATAACATCAATCATAAGGTTTCAACTGCATACCATCCACAAACCAATGAGTTGACTGAGCTTTCAAACAGAAAAGTGAAGAGTGTGCTGGAAAAAGTGGTGAATACGACTAGGAAGGATTGGTCCAAACATTTGGATGACTCTTTGTGGGCTTACAGAACAATATACAAAACACTTTTGGGGATGTCTCCATATAGTTTGGTTTTTGGTAAAGCTTGTCATCTGCCTTTGGAGTTGGAGCACAAAGCCTACTGGGCAACAAGGAAGTTGAACTTTGATCCTAAAGCAAGTGGGGAGAAGAGGATTATGCAGTTGAATGAGCTTGAGGAGTTAAGGTTACAAAGCTATGAGAATGCCAAGATATACAAGGAAAAGGTGAAGAGATGGCATAACAGCAAAATCGCACATAGAACTTTGGAAGAAGGCCAGCAAGTGTTGCTCTTCAATACCAGACTGAGACTATTTCCTGGAAAGCTCAAATCAAGGTGGTCAGGATCATTCACTGTGGTGAAAGTTTACCCTTATGGGGCTATAGAATTGAAGAATGAGAGTACAGGGAACATATTCAAAGTCAATGGCCAAAGGGTGAAGCAGTACTATGGTGGAAGCATGGAGAGAGAAAAGGCTTCCACCCAAGTCCAAGAACCGTGATGAAGAGGTAACTTGAGTCATCATGAGGAATGGATGAAGCATGTGGTGATGACTCAAGAATTTATTTTTTAGTATTGCGTTATATTTTTAGTTCAGTCTTATATTCATGTCTGGTTAAATTCATGTTTACTTGTTAATTTTTCTGTGTGAGTAGCATGTATATAGTGTGGGTTAGATTTTAATTTTAGTGTAGTTAAAATTCTTAAGTCTCGCAGTTTGCAATTTTCTTTTAATATTTTAGATTTTTGTTAGTTTAATTTTAGGAAAAGGAAATTTTCGATGATAATTACAGTTGGTTAAGGGGCAAAAACTGTAGCAAAGGGAAGCATGGCCTAAAATTAACTGTTAAAAGAGAGAGAGAGAGAGAGAGAGAGAATGACATAAGCATGGTGAGTCATCTCTTTTGGCAGACGGTTTAAGGCCAGTTTCCTTTTGAAAATCAAAAATCCTGTCTTTTCAAGGAAAGTTGAAGGGCTGCCTATTTATTTGTGCTCGTTTATGCTTAAATTATTATATATTTAATTTGTGCAATCGAAAAAGAGAGAACCCATATCTTTGCTATTCTAAGCATTTGTGCGAGGATCGAGTGAAGGATTTTGTGTTGAAATAGAAGCAGTTGTCTACCAACAGGTAAGTCTTCTTCCCTCATTCTGAGCATCTTCTATCTGTTCTCTGTTCTTCGAAGTGTTGTTCCACAAATTTGAAAAGAACGAAAGTATGTGAGATGTCGGGTATTGTTCTGAAAATCCTTTGTTGAAAATTCTTGAAGTGTTCGTGCATGCCTTCTTGAAATTTCTAATGCATGTAATTAGAATTTTGTAAATGCATGTTCTGGGTGAGAATACTTGTGAAGTATGTGATGATCTATGCTAGTTGTATGTAGTACTTTTGATATGTGGTCTGACAACTTGTGTAATTTGAAGTTAAGACATGCCCCTGTCTCTAAAATTTTTGCGAGTTTATTTCTGGAAAATCTGTGTGAAGTTTAAAGGTTTGGGGGTTATTTCTTACGATCGATTACTGAGTTGGATGCCAAGATTTTGAAGGGCATTTCTGAATAAAGTTTTATTGAGGCTTTTGGAAAAAGGGCATGGTTTTTACTAGGGATGTCAATTTAGCCCGAAACCCGCGGGTTGACCCAATTAATCGGAGCTAAAATAAGGGTTAGGGTCAAGATATTTTGGCCCAAAAAAATTTTAGCCCGATTAGCCCGGGACCGAATAATCTGAGGCCCGATAGGATTGATCCCGAAATCCAACGGGTTGGCCCGATTAACCCGATTATTATTTTTATTAATATATTTTTCATAATTATAGTACTAAAATCTACTTCTAAATAAAGTTTTAAGTTATTTAATTGTATTTAGTTCAAATAGTATTCAATACATAGTTAAGTTTATTTATTTATGAAGATAAATGTATTCAAATACTGCTAAGATAAAAAAAATATTTTTTTAATAGATAAACTTATCATTATATACAAATTTGTGATGTGTTTTCATATTTATAAGAGATAAATAATATTTTGCTTATTTTTGAACATTAAAAATATTAAAATAATAAAAATATATTAAAAATAAAAAATAATTAATAAATTCATTGGCCCGACTGGCTAGCCCGAAAACCGATGGGTTTGGGCTACGGTCAAGATTTTTTAGCCCAAAAAAATTTCAGCCCGATTTGACCCGGACCGATTAACCCGCAGTCCGATAGGGCTGATCCGAAATCCGACGGGTTGGCCCGATTAACATCCCTAGTTTTTACTTTGTAAATCTGATTCTTGGGGTGTTTGCATAACCAAATATGAGAACTAAGCAAGATGGAAAGAAGAGGCCAGGCATGGAGATTGAGACATCGAAATCTAGCCCTGAAAAGACTAGCCCGACTGCATCCCAACCCAAGGGCAAAACCAAAGCACAAAAGAAGGAATCAGTGCAGGGCTTAAGGAGGTCTGGCAGAGCAGAAGCAGTTGTTATGGCCTCGAAAGCTGCAAAGTCACCTCCGACTAGTGCAGAGAACCCAGTAATCATCCTAGATGCACCACAAAAGAAATCAAGATTGAGAAAACTAAGAAGAAGCAGGATAGATTAATGGACTTGGTTGAAACTGCAACCTCCAAGGCTGGGGTAGAGCCAAAAGGAGACTCTGGCACAAGTGCCAAGGTTTCTACTGATGTGAATCCTGAAGCAACTGCAGAGGAACACATACCTGAAGAGAATCAATCTGAGGAACATGAAGAAGTAGATGAAGAACAATCACCAGAAGAGTCAGGAGAAGAAGAAGAATGAGAAGAAGATGCTGAGCAAGAAGAGTCTGAGGATAAGCAGCAATCTGATATTGCTGAGAAAAAGAATGAGGAGCAAGATCAAAGCACACAGGAACAAGTGGACACTGAAACTCAGGAGCAGCCGAATGAGAAGGATGTTATTGTATCCGAGGCGCATGAGACTGAGATTGCTGAAGATGAGAATGCTGAGACAGAGAGTGTCACAGAAGAGAAGAAAGCCATTCACACCAAAAAGAGGAAGAAGGTTGAAAATCCAGAAGAGAAAGAAGAAATACCCAGGGAATCCGAAGACTAGAAAGAGAAGGAAGGTTGTGGTTGTAAAGGAAACAGGGGAGAGCTCAAGGAAAGAAGCTGATAAAACAAAGAGAAAAGAGATAAAGAAGGAAAGATTGTGGAGACAGGGCTGATGTCTGCTAAGGAAATTGAGAAACTACCTAAGTTCTCCTCTGCTTTACACAAAGCAAGGATGCAGGAGATCACCAACAGAAAATTTCTACTTGAGAGGGGATTC
This sequence comes from Plectranthus barbatus, assembly GCA_026898455.1. Lineage (NCBI taxonomy): Eukaryota > Viridiplantae > Streptophyta > Magnoliopsida > Lamiales > Lamiaceae > Plectranthus > Plectranthus barbatus. Next base: position 366,529 of record JAPKLW010000482.1, read on the forward strand.
CTTGATTTAACAAAGTTGCCTAAGGAAGTGGTAATGAGTATTGAGAACCAAGGTTGGGAGTCCTTTCTTGGGGTACAACCAGCTCCAGTTATTGCATTGGTCAGAGAGTTATATGCAAATTGTGAGCAATCCACCAATAAGGAGTACGAGCTGGAGGCTATTTTGAGAGGGAAAGAACTGCTGTTGAATCCCAAAACTGTGCATGCAGTGTATGGGACTCATCCTCCACAACCTGATGAGTTCATAGATTTGCTTACCTCTACAACAAAGGAACAATTGGACGAGGCCTTACATATTGTGGGAGTGCAGTGTGCATAGTGGTTCGATGAAATGGAAGATAACCTTTCTGTCTTTTCTAGTTTCATGACTATTGAGGCTAACTTGTGGAATCACTTTTTGAGGAACAGGATCAGTGCAACCACTCATAACACAATGGTGGGTCAAGACCAAGTTTTGATGGCAGCAACAATTATCAAGGAGGATCCAATTGACATCTCACCATTCATCATCGATTACATTTCCTTTCAAGCATCTAAAAAGAATGGACCACTTTTCTGCCCATCTCTGATATTGGAGCTCTGCAAGAAGGCTGGAGTTCCCTACCATTCTGATGAGCCACAGCGCTTGGACAAGGGTTATTTCAACATCCAATATCTAAGTAAGAGTCATGCTCAAGCTCAAACCTGGGCGCAAGGAGGAAAGCCTAATGAAGATGATGCAATATTAGAAAATTTGCAAATCGAGCTGCTGGAGATCAAGGCTAAACAGGCTAAGCTTCTGCGTGGGTTCAAGCTGATACACAAGGTGATACAGCTGATCAAAAATCAAACTAAGAAGTTGCTGAAAAAGATGGGTCAAATCAAGAAGCCAAAAGGAGATGATAGGAAGGCTGCATGATGAATAGGGTCCTTTCTGAACTTCACTCTTGCTACAAAAACAATGTTTTAAATTGATAGTCTACTTTGTTTATTCGTTTTTTGTGTGTTTTGATTCAATATGGTACTTTAGTTTTTGTCTGCTTCATGTGGATGATATGTTAAAGCGTGAAGTCGGTTTGGCCTTTTAAATAATAGTGTTGTGTTATGCTAGTTATTTCCTTTCTGGCCCGATGATATCTTCACTTATTTTTTTCTTTCCTTTCATTGCACGTGTGGTGATAATTGAGTAAGTTAAGAGTCAATTCTCTTTTAGTTCTTGAGTTTAGCTTTATACATTTGAATCCAGTTTGCGGTACAAAGTTCGTGCTTTCATTGTTTATGAAAACTTGATATGCTGGATGTATGCTCAAGCTTAGCTGGTACTAAACTTCTGAACACAGAATGTGAAGTGCTACCTACCCTGAAATTTAAGCTTGTTTGAGGCGAAATTAGAATAAGTGCTACACTTAGAAATGATTAAGATCATCTCTTGATCTTTGTGCCTTCAGATTTTCTTGTGATTCATGAACATTCATCTTTGCACCTAGATTTTGAGCATGAGCCTTTTCCTTTGTGCATACCTGTTATATTTTAGCTACTTATCCATACGCATCCCATGTCTAGAGGCTAAGTCTTGCTCAGATTCTTTTATAACATTGAGGGCAATGTTAGTTTTAAAGTTTGGGGGGGTAACACTCATGTTCGAAGTGTTTTAGTAGTACCATTTGTAGCAGAAACTATTAGAAAATAGGCACATATTTTTTGCCTGAAATAATAATAATAATAATAATAATAATAATAATAATAATATAAAAAGATCTATGAAATATGCTCGTTCCTTGTTCATTACTTTTGGAATGGCGTATTGCTTAGAAAGTGTAATTAGTAGTCTAAAAATTATTTGAATAAGTCCGATGTTAGATTGAGAATGATGATGCCTCTAGATTTGAGTCACTTTTCTAAAATTTTATCACCTTTCCCCATGGCCTGACATTAGAAGCTTGTAAAGCCCTTTTGATCTAAGTGGAGTACGAGTTCCATTAGTGGAGAGAAAGTTCGAAATGGAAGGGTAGATGAAAAAAAATAGTAGCATTAATGAGCATGAGGATTTGAATGAATAGTTAAGGTTAAGCTCGAAAATACACCAGCTATCTTGAAGAAGATTTTTGTTTCTGAACTTTGATTGTCAAACTTGATTGGTGTCTTTTGTTAACTTAGGAAATTAAGAGAACTGAAACTTGATGGACTTAAGAATCTCTTATCATGTTTTCTTTTGAACTTTTGCTGAGGGCTCTTTGTGAAATGGTAATTAATAAGTTTGGTATTGCACTTATTTGTGTGTTTTGTGTTTTTGAGTCTTGTTTTGGTTGGTTGAGGACAAGCAACATCTTAAGTTTGGGGGGTGATAACTCTCACAAAGAGTTATCCTTTACTCTTTTCTAACTTGTTTTAGATGTTGTTTTGAATAAGAATGTTCTCATTTAGAGTCTTTTATTGATCTTATTCAGATCTTAATGGTAGTTGCACTTTATTTTGGTGGTTTAGGTTTTTAATAAGTTTTTCAAGCTTTTGTGAAGTTTTTGACCAGGTTCGGAATGCTGAAGCTTATCAGTCGCTTATTGGCCAGAAGTCATGCTAGAGCATGAAAAACGTAAAGGTTTAGAATACAGAAGATTCTCCCTGGGACCACTTGAAGACAAAGATGTCGAACAATGAGCTAAAACAATGTCTGAAGAGTGAGAAAGATGTTAACACGTGGAAGGATCTGAGCTGATGAGGAAAATAACGGAGGAAGTGAAAGGGAGGATGATGAAAATATCAATGAGTACAACACATTTTGGATACACAACACACGAACGGATGAGAAGGGCATGCATTGGAAGAAAGGAATTCAACTATTCAGCGATCATCACCAAGGAGGTTTTAATTTAGCTTTTACTTTGAGTTTGTAATTATGGTGAATGATTTTATGTTTTACTTTGTTTTCTACTTAAGCATGAACTAAACCGCACTACACTTGGGTTGTGGAGTATTTGCTTGATCTTGATTATATACTAAAGCCATGTTTTGTTGAAATCTGAGTTTGTTTATGATTTTGGATTGATTGATCTCTTGAGCCCAGAAGTGGATAGAGAAATCTCACCTATGGAGACCGAAAGGAGAATAGGTAGAGGAAGTTATAAGCAATTGTGTTTCTCACATAGGCCTATGAGAGGAATATAACTTAAAGAGTGACCCAGATCCGAAATCTCTTCATCTGAATATTGTGGAAAGCATAGGAATATGATGCATGATAGGATGGTGTAGATCTAGTAGAGTGGAAACTTGCTAGACAAATATTTGAAGGTTTTAAGACTCGAGGAAAGTGAGACATAAGCTTCGGCATATAGGATAGTGAAAGTAATGATCTCCATAACCCGAGTGTGTTTCTTACCATTGTGATAATTTCCTGGAACTTTTTGATTATTTTGTGGCAAGAAGAAATATTAATGTTATTTGAATTACTTGGAATTATTGTTTATGCTTATTTACTCTTCGAATAGAAGTTAGTGAAATCACCTATCTTATTTGCAAGTAATTTTGTGTACACAGTTTAACTATCACTCTTTAGGGTTCGATATCTGGTCGCAAGGACTATATTACTTGTCAATTGCGTATACTTGTGTATAGTTCTGTAGGTACACTGCAGCACACAACAGAATCCTGGGACTAAAGCTTACTCTGACAAGAGTAGGTGGAAAGTACATCAAGTACACCTTTATCAGAGCAGAGCGGACCTAATGTATGGGCTATGATTGGACGACATTCTCCATGTCTCTAAAGACTTGATTAATGTGTCTAACAGGCAGAATTTCAAACACCCAAGGATTCCTCTATAAACAGGTTTGCCCTTCAACCTTAAAAGGTTACGAACTCCAACACGAAGAATCTCTCTAAAAGCTGAGTCGTTACTCTGCCATTCTTACTACTCGAAAAACTCTCTTAATTTTCGTGTTTCAATACACGAGACTTGAGTTTCTAACTCAAATTGTCTCTCCGTGCTATTCTTTCTAAGCACAAGGCTGAAGATTTATAGCTGAAGCTATCCTTGGTGAATATAACTTTCCAAGTTATATTCACATCAATCATTATCCTACTCTGGGATCTTGATTCTCACGGGATATTGTCAACAAATTGAGTTTTAGGAAGAACAGCAAACATCCAACCACCGGAAGAAGGTTGCGGGGTGTCGTCCTCACTTCAACCTGAAGACTAAGCTTACAAGGAGTTCCTAGGCAAGTGACCACAGCAAACTGAAATACAGGGTGCCGACGGGCTGTGCTTAGATCGTATGGAGGCTTGTAACTATACTTATGAATTTCCGGATTAATTTCTAAAGAGTGGACGTAGGATTTTCAAATCCGAACCACTATAAAATATCTTGTGTTCTTTACTGCTTTTATTTAAGTTTTCGCATTCTAAGCTCTTTAAAACTGACTTTCAAACCTTTAATACTTAGGCAAGTATTGAAGTGTATATCTTGCGAAAGTTACTTAAGAATTATTCGACCTAAGCTTAACCTTTCAAAACCCTAAACTGAGTTCCAATCAGTTTAGGAGAACAAGTGCAAACATAAACTTACTTCCGCTGCATATTACATACTCCAATCTCGGGACCAACAGCTAATACCGCTGCTAAGCTACTTTGGGTTTTTAACATTCTATGGAATCTTCATGTAACCCCTTCACAAACGTCGGTCCTCTTTAGTGACAACAAAATAGCTCTATTCCTAACACAGAACCCGATTCCTCACAAACATGCAAAGCATATCGAGATCGACTATCATTTTGATCGTGAGTTCGTTGAATCTAGTCGTCTGATTACCAAGTTTATCCCATCGACATAACAGCTAGCAGACATATTTACGAAGAGTCTCTCTCGTCTGTTATTTGAACTGTTTTGATCCAAGCAGCGTGTTTCCATTAATCCCACACTTCGCTTGCCGGGGGTATCAAAGATATTATAGATACAGATACAAATATTGTAGATAAAGTCTCTAGATATTTAAATCTTTCTAGGTCTTGATATCTTAGTTTATCACCTTATTTTATGCTTTCCTTTGTGTATATATTTCCCACATTATAATCTTATTCATAAATGAGAATCACGTTAATTACATCCTCACAATGTATAATATTTAAGCATAATATGTTTCAAGTATAATATATAAAGTAAAAAGATATAATATTTGAATAAGTACTTTTAATATTTTAATATGTACCATTAATTTGGTGGAAATGAAAGAGTGGATTACTCTCTGTGGAAGGATTCACAATTTACAATATGTGGTTCAATTTCGTAATTGGAATTATAATTTAGTAAATTCATTTTTTTTAGTAAATTTAATACAATAAAATAAGATGATCGGTTTTAAGGTTTTTTTTCCTTATGAATGAGTCTGTTACGAAACTTATGTTTTAGTGAAATGGTGAGACATGGTAAAAATTTTGTTCATACAACGCATTTTTACATAGTACATTCTGATCAGAATATGTTACGTATAAATGCGTATTTCAATTAGAATATGTTAATGTCTCGTTGTCTCGTACAAAAATATTGTCTCATACAAGTTTTTGTCTATACTTAAAAATTTTATTAAATAAGATATCTCAAAGGGACGTATCTAAGTCCTAAAATGCTCCATTACTTCCCCTATCAAGAGTCTCACGTAATTTGACAAAATTGGTGGAAACCCTAATTCAAGAAATTACCAAAAACATGTAAAATCAGTGCAATGATCACCTCATGAGACAACAATGAAAGGACTGTCTGAAATTGGGAACATGAATATCAGTTTTCTTGGTCTTCATGTGCAACATAAATCAGAGGTATCCATCATGAAACCAAAATAATTAAATGATTTCGTCCAAATATAAATGATTATTTATAGCTCATTATTACTACCTGTAAGGCTGTAACAATGTGAATTGCAGTTTTTTTTTTTTTTGGGGGGGGGGGGGGGACAGGATGTGAACTGAATTTACACAATTTGTGGGTCACAGACTGGTGAAAGGATATATACCATTTTCTTCATAAAAAGTCTTCGTATGGTCGATGCTTTCCTAAATAAAGATTGTCGTATTAATTAGATTGTGGATGATGCCCTTAATTAAGATTTTTTACGTTTATTAATTTCCTTTGAATTTATGTTAAACTTCTATTAGTGTTTTAGTGGGTGGGAGAGAGATTACTTGTGCTGGTGCAATACATTACAATTTTTATAAACTTTAAAATAATAAAATCTTACGGTCCTGACTTGAATTTTTATAAAAAAATTATCAAATTTGATATGATAATAAAATAATATTTTTCAAAATCTCTGTATAAATATTAGATCTCATCTAAATTTTAAATTAATAATTCATAAATATTAAATATTATGGTAATTTGCTAAAATATAAATCTATTGTTACTTATTTTTTTTAAAATTCAAAATGTAATTGAATTTCATCTCTAAGTTTTTTAATTGCAGCAAAGAGTTCCGGTGTTGAGTTCTCTAAGTGCAACAAAAATTGTGCGAAGTTGTTGTCGCTGATCATGTTGACTCGATTTTCGTACTGAATAAACCATTCATCTGAATATCTTGCCAATGTTAGTTGCTTAATATCCATGTCCTTCTCAAAGTTGACGGTAAGATACTCCGGTGATCTCTTGAGTGTGTTTGATATTGTACTTTGGCTAACTTTTAAATGATATTTTTTTTCATTAATTCACTCTTGTAAATTTTTTTGAGTGCATATGGATGATCTCTTATATACTCTCATAATGCTTTAGCATTTGATCATTCATGGTTAATTTTGTGATGTCTTTTAGATCAGAAGAAATAGTTGGGTGTTATGAATTAATTTTTTTCCATATTGAGATTTGTATGATATATATTTCATTCATCATGCATGAATATAATCAATTATACATATATGAATTTATTTATTTTCAATACATATATACTAAGTTTGCAAAATTTATATACTCACTTTAATTAATAAAGTACTAATTTATTGATGTTGGTCCCGAAATCAGAGAAATGTGTAATGCAGCAGAAGTAAGTATGTAATGCACTTGTTCTCCGAAATTGACTGAAACTCAGTTTCTGGTTTAAGAAAGTAAGTTTTAAGCTCTGTAAGTTCTTATGTAAGTTTCACAGTTATACACTTCAATACTTAGTCAAGTATTGAAAGTTTTAACGTAAATATGAATGAAACTAAGTATGCTAAAACTTAAATGAAAACAAGTAAATGACTTGGGATATTATAGTGGTTCAGACTTAATATCATATGTCCACTCTTCCGAACTTAATCGGAAAATTCACTAACTATCATATTACAACCCTTCCTGCGATTTATGGATAGCCCGTTGGCACTCCGTCCTTCGTCTGCTATCGTCACTCGCCTGGAAACTCCTTGCGCTGACTCAATCTTCAGGTCGAAATGAGGACGCAGCTCGCAGCCATTTTCCTAGTAGTTGAATGTTTGAACGTTCTTCCTAGAACTAAATTCAGTCGGCAGATGCCCGTAAGAATCAGAATTTCAGAGTAGGATAATGATTGTTGTGTATATAACTTAGAAAGTTATATCCATCAATAGTAGAGCTTCAGCCTCGTGCTTAGAAAAGATAGCACGACAGTGATCCTTTCTTCGTTCGAACTACTGGGGTATTTATACAAGATTCCTTGGACATTTTGAAATTCTTCATGTTAGACATGAAATTCCAGTTGTTAGAGATATTGAGAATGTCGTCCAATCATGCTCATTCTTTGGTAGGTCTGCTCTGCTCTGAAAAATGTTGTACTTCATATACTTTTCACCTGCTCTTGTCAGACTCAGCTTCAGTCCGAGGAATCCAATTATGGACATCCTCGTACTAACTTTTACTTAGCAATCATACGCCTTTAAGTCTGTCTGAGCTTGGTTCGCCTTGTGTTCCACGTGCTTAGAAAATGAGGCCTTCATACTTACATCTCATAGTCAGTACGGACAACCCTCATGCTGACTTCCCATAAGTCAGTATGGTAGACTCTATATTGAGGACCCAAACTCAGTATAGGCCTTGGCCATACTTAGTGAAACCAAGTTTCACGCACGAACACTTCTTCAAATCTCGAGCATCTCCTTTGTTCGATCACACCTAAGTTTTATTACAACTTAATAATCATATACAAGAATTACAAGATTGAACTCTAAAAACTTAGTGCTAAAGTAAGTTTTGACATATCAAAACATCAAATTAATGAGGGAACTAAAACTTAGTTCCTAGCAATCAATATATTAATGTTTCTCTAAATTAATAAAATTTTATGATCCCAAAGTTATAAATTTGTAAAGATTTTGTTATATATCCAACACTTAAAAGATGATTAATTATTGATTTAAGAGTTTAACGAGGAATTTTCAATTCATGGCTCCTATAACACAGAACTCAAAGACTTCCAACGGCAACTTCGACTCCAAGATTTTACAATTTTTTAGACATAAATTGTGAATTCTGAGATTTTTCAAATTCGATCTTCCAAATTATATTTTTTTCTCATTGATAATACCGTAGATACTAATCAAACTATATGCTAGTGGTATATAAAAAACCAAATTCAATATAAATAAAATGTTATATTCTTGATTTGATCAATAAATTTAAAGCACAATTATTAAAAAATTTGGTCTCATTTTCAAACAAATGTATTGGGCCATTATTTCTAAAATTAGAAGAGCTCGCCCATGTTGATATATTTGGAAGGTACTCCCTCCGTTTAGTGGGTGTAGTGAAATTTATATTTTATTGGTGAGTGTGAAAAAGTTTGTCATTTTAGGAATTGAGACTAATAAATGCGACAAACCAAAAAAGAAAGTGGGACTAATAAATTGGGACGGAGGGAGTAATATTTATAATGGACCCCACCGGCTTCCCGCCTTTTATCTTTTTTTATTTTTTTTACTTAATTTAAAATAAATTATAAGTATTGTTGATCCGGGACCTGTATTATTGATACAAAATTTAAATGGTAAATTCTCGATCCAATACCTAAAAGGTCCTTAAATTTTCAATCCAGACTTGATATTGAGGTCCTGGATTGAGAACTTTGTAATTTTTTGGGTTCTGTATTTTCGGTCTTTTTGATTTTTTATGTCCTGAATTGAGAACTTTATAATCTTTCGGACTTTGTATTTGCGAATTTTTTAGATTTTTGAGGTCCTGAATTAAGAATCCATCTTTCAGGTCTTGAATGGAGAATACTTCGAATTGGTATAGAAATTAAAATAAAACCAGACGATGAGAGCAAACTAGTTCATGATCATACGACACAATAGACAGCTCAGTAGTTAAAAGAGATTTCATGATTCTTGCTTCTCTCTTTAAGCAGAAATCTAACACAGACATCCTTCTTTTGAGTAAAACCACTTCACATTGTCGATGCTCTGACAAAACTTGAGAATCTGGACGATTCATCATGCATGAGTGCTTCTGGATTTCCCTTCTCAACCTGATCACACACAGAAACCAACAACTTCTGTTTTTTTTTCCCTACATTCTTCGAATCATCGAAATCAAATTTATGAGTGGTTGAATTCTTACCAGCATCCCTTGATCCAAGATGAAGATGTTGTCCATGAGCACAACAGTGGAAATGCGATGAGCAATTGTGATGATAGTTCTGCTCTGAGACTCATTCACAATTGCTTTCTGCAGCCTTGAAGCCGTTTGAGTGTCCACGTTGGCAGTGCACTCATCCAGGCAGAGCACCTGAAGAGCTTCTCGTGTTCATGTCTCATTCATTTTCAACACCAATCAAACCATTCGCGTACCTTACTGGACTTGAGAAGTGCGCGTGCAAGGCACAGGAGCTGTCGTTGCCCTACTGAGAACGTCGTTCCGGCCACCTTTACATGGATATCCAGCCCTCCTGCTGCTTCTATTTCCTCCTTGAGACAGCACTTTTCAAGAGTGTCCCAGATTCTTGCATCACTATTCATTTTGAGTGGATCTAAATTGGCTCTGTGCATTTGAGGAGGGCATAACATATAAAGCAGTTCGAATGAATTCGTCGTAGCAGGAACAAATGCTCATTCAGATTACCTTAATGATCCTTCAAACAAGAAGGGACTCTGAGGAACAATAGCAATTCTGGACCTGAGAGTTCTTACAGGAAGAGTGGCAATATTTACGTCGTCTACTACAACACATCCGCTGCAAATCGGGTTGAGACGGAACAAGACATTCAATATACTTGATTTTCCAGCACCTGTTCTTCCAATAATTCCAACCTGACCATGCCAGGAAGCATTATGTAATAATTGCATAGAAGAAAATAAAGCATTTGATACGAAACACTTCACGGAGATGAATGATGTCATGAGCCTAGGATGAACTGACCTGAGATCCTGCAGAGATAATAAAAGAAACATCCGACAGTGCAGGAGGCAACGATGGCTTATACCGAAGGGTCACATTTTGAAACTCGATTTGTCCTTTCGATGGCCAGTTTGAATCTAGTAGGCTTTCTCCAGTCAGTTTTTCAGGAGGGGTGTCCATGTACTGGAGGGAATGTTAAGAGTTAGATTTTACAAAAAAAAATGCATGGATAAGTGATCTATCTTTATCCAGCTCACCTGAAGTACCCTCTCTACAGAAACCATTTCCTTTTCTGTTTCAGTGAAGCTTGTCAAGAAGCTTCCTAACAATGACACAATTGGGGAAGCATAAGATAGAGCCAGCCCAACCTGCAGAAAGCAAGACGCGTATCAGGTCGCGCTAGCAGCTTAGATTAATCGAAAAATGCTGGAGGATGATTTTTTTACCAGTCCAGGTGTACCCAAATTGATTGGAATACTTCCATCAGTTCCAACAATTGACATTACAGCAACAAATGAGACAATAAATGCTGCCAACAACTGATATCAAGTTTGAAGTGAAACCGAATTGAATGTCAGAGGCATAAAGAGATAATAATCTTGGAATTCATCAGCTGCAAATCTGAAAGTGAAGCATTTAGTTAGGAACTTAAAATGACATCAGGGAGTCACCTGAAGGCGAAGAGAAAGCCATAAACTTGCGATGATTTCTGTGTAAGACGTTCGCTGGTACATTTGCACGTGCTGCATAAATCTGCATAAGAAGAATTCCTGCACAAGACCATTCAGTGATTGATTTTTCTAAACAGAATATTTGTGATGAGAATAGTAACTAAAGAAGGCCATAAAAGCACATAAGCAAGAGAGTAGGACTTTTTTCAGCTTCATAGACCTAATCTTGAATAATGTTTGCTAAACAAATTTACTATCTTGGATCAGAAATAAAACCTTTTTGTACAGCCAAAAGATGCCCAATTGAGGTTGGTCAGAGACTAGAGAAAATAGAATGAAATAAAACCTTACAAGTCATAATCTCATAATCCAATGTAGTTTTTTTTTTAAAAATTTAGTTATCAGTGTATTTTATGAATAAACCTTGTATCTTACCTCACAATCAAAAGCTCGAATAGTTGAGGAGCCTTCCAAGGTCTCCGTAAATGATGCATAAATGGGTGAACGGGAGACACTGTCCAGTCTTCGCAGTTCCCGTGATGTTGATCTGTAGTAGAACTGAAGCATCTAACTTTTAGTAACTTGATTATAAATCTTCATCATATTGGAAGCTTCTTCACCAATCAAATTGTTCAGTAATATATGATAATGTTTACTTAAGATTAGAGAGTCTGATATACTTAATGGTTAACAAAGCCCAATTACTGGTCTCTATGTATCATAAAGCCTTCAGGACAGAGTATTCTTACAAGATTCTTATTTAGTTTGCAAATGCTGGACGTTTTTTATAGTTAACATATGTTGTTTCATGCCACGGGTCAGAGTTTCCGAAGTTGGAAAAAGTTAAAGCACAGACCTGCAACCTTTTGTAGATAAACCAAAAGGGTATTAGCAGCAGCAAAAATGAGACCTGCATGTACAATAACAAGAACCTTGAATACAGTTGGCAAATAATGTAGTTTAGTCCATAAACTGTATAATTACCTGAACGAAAGACAAAACAATGGCGATGCCAAGGAGGCCGACAAAATTGGCAAGGAGAATGTTGAGAATAAATGGAAGTGAGTCATCAATTGTGTAGAGATCTGAAGAAAATCTATACAATCCAGTTAGTGTGGAAAAGTAAAATTGGGAAGTTATACATCATAAATGGCAGGATAAGCTACCTGTTTAGTATTCTTCCACTGGGTGTGCAATCGAAGAAACTAACAGGTGAATCGATTAGGTTATGGAGCAAATGATCATGCACTCTGATAGCAGCCCGTAAACCACCAAATGCAAATGAAAAGGCCCTCACTAAAGTGAAGAGTAAATTCACCAAGCAAAATATGCAGAGAATGAACTGCAAGATGAAATTAAGTCAATATCTACACTATTTACCATTTTGCAAAGTTGATGAATGTTTTTGCTGTTCAAGCATATGAGTGTAGCTAGTTCTTTGGCAGTTTTACATGTTAAGTAAATGAAACAAGCTTGAGCTCATTGCTGAAAAATTTTATGTACATGGAATTCCTTCTATCGAGACGTTTACTCAATGTGTAAAGTACCTTCTTCAAACTCCATCTACCATATATTCTCAAATTGGCTTGGACAGAATTTCAGGATAAATAAATGCTAACCAGATAAAAGGTGGTTGAATCCTGGCTTTGGTTGCTACCCGCTGTGTCGACCCAGAATGACAACCAGAGGTCATTACCATTACGAGAAGCTTGCATCAAGATTGCTGAGAGGCATGACACAACTGTAATGAACCAACCACAAAATGCAGCATAGTTTCTGCAGAAGATGGTGTTGGCATACAGTCAATTCAGGTTCATATAGTTGTTGCTATGCATATTGAATTTAGACAACAGCAGCTCACTTGTACACTGCTGATTCAACTCTTCCCTCTTTCCTTGCCTCAGCCTCAATGATGTCTTCGGCTTCATTTGATGTGCTTATCGAATCAAGTTCATCGGGTTTCACCTTTTCGCTGTTAAGATTTAACATTTTGCCCTTCCTTTGCACCTCAGAAAATGTGTTAAACTCATTTGGTGATAAAAATGAGATGTAGGAAGTAACAGACGAGTCCGATGGACTTCCCACCCACTTAACATGTCCATTATCCATCACAACAACCATATCAGCCATATATATTGCCTGCAGAGGAGGGTAACACTCCACCATTACAAGCTTATAAATGTTCAAACGTATCGATCCAATGCTAGAAGTGAGCTTAGTGGCCACAGAAAGATCACTAGGAGTAGTATCCAAACCTGAATATTATGTGTACAAAGAATGCGTGTTTCCTTGTTAATAAGAGGGCCACGAATTGCGCTTTCTAGAATTGAGCGAGCAACGTGAGCATCAACTGCACTCAGAACGTCATCAAGCAAGTATATGTCGGACCTATGATAAAGGGCCCTGACCATGCCGGTGATAAAGAAGATTTTCAGAGAAAATAAGTATCCATGTTTGTTTATGATTCTCCAAAGAGAGTTTTACCTTGCGAGGGCAAGACGAGCTCTTTGTCCGCCAGATAAATTAATTCCTTTTTCACCAATACAAGCCATATCACCTCCCTTCATTAGAGAAATATCGAGATCCAGGGCGCAAGCCTGTATTACTTCTGAGTATCTGCTTAGGCACAAGGGATATTTGGCTTAAAGCATACTTCTTGGGAAATTTTGTAAATTGCATCTAGAATGCAAGAATTTCACTATGAACAATGATTCAACATTTTCGTTGGACCTAAAACTACCTGTTCTGATCATAGCCCTTTCCAAGCAAAATATTATCGCGGACAGTTCCAGACATTATCCAGGGAACCTGAATGGTAAACAAATGAAAGATTTTCTTCCTGAAAAAATTCACACAGATGATAATCCGAAAGGATAACAGACCTGTGGGACATATGCTTTTGATCCAGTCAGATATATTGATCCATTGATTAGTCTAGTTTCACCAAGAACCAAGTTCAACAGGGATGATTTGCCTGATCCAACCTGTAATCCAAGTGGAAGTTGAAATGCTAAATATAATGCACTGGAACTGTGTTTCTCATTTGCAAATTGAATCCATGTTCTATGATTGAAATTATCAAACTGTTTGCTTCACTGAACTGTTTTTTGGTTGAAGTCAGTCGAATTACATATACTTCCATTTTGTCAGAGACTAATATCTATCATATTTTAGCAGAATAAAACAGCAAGACATATACGTTCTGGAACTTATCTGAACAGTTACACAATCAAAATATTACTTTAACTCAGAAGTGAAGGATCTTTCATACGAAAAAGAGGCTAAGAACAACGAGTTGAGTTAGACTGATCAGATAACTCTAAAAGTTAATCAGCTTGACCATGGTGAACTTCACCAAACTTCCATATTTTATGAAATTAACTGGAACTAACTTTTGTAAAGAACTTCTCTTTCAATATCTATGATGGCAAAGCTTCTTTGGAGCATGTATGATTCAAGAAAAGTCACATTTACTTTGTAAAGTATTTGAAAAATCTCCAAAAAATATACTTAGCAGAAGGCAACAAATTGAAGACTCACCTCACCAATAACCGCAACCATGAAACCTTTTGGAACATAAAGATTTACATGCTCTAAAACCAGATCAAATTCTGTCTCGTCATAGCTCGACCATGTACAAGATGCATCATGTACAGCAACATCCAGCTCTTTGGAATCAAACTTTTCGTCATAGATGACTGGGGATGATTTATTGGTCACAGTGTCACTTTCTTTAGAAGACTGATACCTGTTCAATCGTCTAAGTGATATAGAGGCCTGTGAAAATCATAAAAGTGACTCATATATACATGCAAATGAATATAGTTTGAAATTATAACAAAGAAACTTACATCTATCAGACCATTGATGACCCATGGGAACGAATTTAGAGGAGAAATCAAATTGTTAAACAGAGCTAGGCAGGTGAACACCTGAAATTCAATACAAATGCATGTAACAAGGAATTACGAATTATCACAATAACATTTGATCCTCAGAATTCAAGAATGTAAAGGTCACAATACCGTTGCAGCATCAAGCTGGTGGCCCATTAAAGAGTATAGTCCAAATGTGAACAAGGAGAAGAGAGTGGGTGTCGTTGCCCAAAAGAGTACACACCATGCATCCAAATATTTCCTAGTCTAACATATGAGAATCTATATTAGTTGAAGGACAGAGAGCCTTTTAAGCAACTGAATAATTACCGATAAATGTTGGACTTCCGAGGATCTTGTCTCCTTCAACCAGCTGGAAAATAGAAGTTCCCAGCCATACATTTTTATTGTTCGTATATAAGTTAATAGTTCTGCTGTCTTTCTTATCCTGGAATATGAGATGTATATCAGATATTTTGATTTTCTATACATTTCTAGCTGGTATGACAGAAAGCCCGGCAAGATTCTAGATCAAAAGATGCAAAGAAATCCCCGAGGTAGATATGAAAATAAGATACTATTGGCAAAATCAAATCTTTCAAAACAAAAGGTCATCCAAAAAGAAATCAATCTATGATTAAAGATAGACTCATCAAAGGGAATGAATAGATACCTTTCATCCTTCTGCTCCATCATGTTTTTGGTTGCACGTGCAATCATATTTGCAATCCATTTATTAACTGAAAATATAGTCATTGGTACTCAAATCAAAAAAATTAAAAAAAAAACATACCAACTGAATTCACTGAAACTGCACATATCATTTTTCTCCAAAAAATTGTGGCTTGAGTGTTTTTTTTTTTTTTTTTTAAACTTGAATAGTAATAGAGTTCAGATAGAGCATTCACACACCTGGTATAAGCAAAATAGTTATAGCTATCCCAGAAACAAAGGCAAACTTGACTTGTGTGTATAGTAGATACAGAGCGACTCCTATTTGCAAAGGCAAGCTGAAGCAATTACACAATAAGAACATGTAAATTTATGGTCATATAATACAGGATTGCAAGATTTATTCCATGTGCAATAGTGAATGTAGTTGCACAAATCCCACCACCCAGAAAGGTGAAATAAATCATAATATACGCATATAAGTCCCTACCATATGTTTACTCGACTGATGTTTGAAAGTGATGCTCTGTGAGTGCTAAGTCAAAGAATATAATGAAAGTTCATGTGATATTGCTAAAACTCTCGATGAACTAGTTTGAAAGTTATTTCACAAAAATAATAACAATAATAATAATAATAATAATGAAATAAAACTAAAATGGGCAGAACCGAAAGAATTTGATCTAGTTCAGACATGTTGATTTTGAATGCTCTAAAGATGCCAGGATATATAACCTCCACATATCATGAACACTGTTGCACAGATTTACGACGCGATCTGCATCCACTGACATGAATGTCTGAATTTCTCCTTCTGAAAATTTTGATCTCTCTGCTAGGCTTACATGAAGACACTGAGAAATATAGACATTCCATAGATCTTATTTAATAATCCCACATTTGGAAAAAATATAAACACTATCTCATCAGATGAAAAACATCAAAACTGAATAGGGATCAGATTCAGCATTCTGTAGGATGCATATGTAACTCCACATGAATGAAGTATAAACAAGACTTACTTCCAACAAATACTTTGAGCTGAGGTTTTTGTGCTATTCTAAGAAAAATACCTTGCGGTATATAATTGTCATAATGCTAGATCTCAACTTCAGTCTGAGTTGTGCAAGACGAAATGAATACTGTGTATCGAGAAACGACCTGCACCATTAAGCTATAATACTAAGACATTGTTTGAGGTTCACGAAAAAAAAATCTGGAACTCTTGTAGTAGCAATGCATGAATCCAACAATTCACATTACTAGCATAAAATCATGTCCTAATCAAGGAACAAATCAGAATGACTTAGAATGATAATTCTTGTTGTAGTATAACTTGAGGGGGAAATTACCCCAAAAAAAAAAAAAAAATCTTTAACTGAGAATTTAGAGAAGAGAGATTACTTTAAGACTGATACCAAGCCCAAGGATATTGCAAGAACATAACCATCAACGTTTCTGGCGCCTGTTTAATGCGACATAGATCTGTCAACATTTTTTCCATGCTCTTCTAACTGATGGGAATTAATAGCAAAATAAGGCGAAGGAACCTTGTACATAGTACTACTTAACTAAATAAAACCTCTATTATATTTACCGTCCAACTTGGATTAACTGGATAAATTAATCATTTTCATACAGTCTAAGGTCACACTGTTTTTGAATAAATTATGCATTCCACTTTGAAATCCGAATTACTTTCTCAACTATCTGAATATAAAAGGCTGAAGTACGGTTAGTAGATGCAGACCTTGTTGAAGAAAATGAATTAGCTTATTGAGCAGAAGGGGTCCTGCAAAACCCAGGCAGTCATTAAACACCTGCAAAAAAGGATGTAAGCAAGATAATATCAACTAATGAGTTGATGAAAAGCAATCCCAAAAGAGTTTATGGGCCTCGCTCCACAAAAACCATTTGAAAGCGGATTTATTCAATTCTTATGAGTTTCATGTAAATGCTTAGTCATAAGCCTATTATAAGTAGCTGTATAGTAACACGAGGGGCTTCAGGTTATCAATTCCGCTGATGGTTTAGGATCTTACCTGGCACTGTCTTTAGTCTAGAGATTTTCTAAAGAATGAACAAACAGAAACAGAACCATATATCTTGCACATTATTGTTACCCTCTATACTTACCATTTTGTATACAACTTGCAGTAGATCACAAAGTAAGTGGTGCTTAGGATGTTAGCGGATGACATGTCAAACATAACAAATTGCACTTCAAACTCAAAGAAAATTGAAGAAAATTATATAATTATGCTTCCTCTAGTCAGTGGGGACACTTCCTAGAATAATTGAAACTAAAGAACAAAAGGAAACTAGATGCCGACACTATAAGTGTTCTAATCTTCTAGGCCTAGTACAACACAAGTATATTTTATCATATTAGTTATAATGCCAAGAAGTAAAACATTGGTTTAGCACAAAATGTATTAATATGTATAATAAAACACTAAGAAAACTTAGAAGATGGCTTACATTAGTTTATGCTGGTGACAATCATGACTTCACAGTACTCTAATAATGTAAAGGTTTTTGGAACCCCGGTTGTTAATAATCAATATCTTGAAATTGCCACTTTTTAGTTCATTAGCTTTTATTTTCCGAATAATCTCAAGATGCAGGCATAAATTCCAGACCTAATATATAATATTTACAAAAATATAAGTATTACCTTCAACACACCTATGCACAAATACGGCCATCCATATGCCGAGCATATTGCCTTGAATAATGATGGGTGACTAGCATTGTTTCTTTGTTGAGCATCCCACATTTTCAATAACAAGTCATGGCAAGATGAAGGATCCATATCTATGGGTATCTCGAGCAAATCCTCGAAATCAAGTTGCTTGTTCGAACCAAGTTGTATCACAGGATCAACAGTTTTGAATGTCATCAGTTGCCAAGTTTTATATAACATTCCCTTTGACAATAGAAAAGGAGTGTCAACTTAACTCCATGGCAAGGTGAAGAATGAAACAATAACATGGTTAAAGGGAAAAAGTTTTAAGTATATCTAGGCACCACAAAACATCTCATGTTAGCTACAATGAAAATTGGAATATCAATGAAGGATCTCAGGTGTGTGAGTGAAGCAGACAAAAAAAGAAGTTGAGAAGTGTGAGGATATTTCAAGTCTCAACTATTTTCTGAATTTATTTGCTCGTGTGATAAGTTTAAATATTAAAGTAATGGAAATGCAGGATGGATAGGAGGATGCTAGACAAACCTCCCTGCCAACATGCAGTTGTGCATGTAAAAATCTGTACTTATTATTATTATATCTCTTCATCCTTGAGACTGAAGAAGAACTAATCACAACCCAAAGTGTAGTATTGCCTATTTAAATTGAGATGCTTTCAAGAAATCTTGCACACTGTAAAGAGAGAAACGGATAGATGTGGTAAAGGGTGCTTATGGAGGCCGATATTGCTGTAAATTTGAACAGAAAAATAGCAGTAACTTGCAAGAGCAGAGAGAGAGTGGAAAATGATACAAGGAAGAAAATGCCAGTAACTCACTCATTTTACCATCGAACAAATACAGTGTTATAGCAATAAGATAAAAGCAGTAAAGAAGTCACAAATTCATGTGAACAGAACACGAGAAGGGTGCCAGTAGAAGTGAGTCATGCATTGTATACTTACTTGGTTTGTAAGAGGACCTTCTTCATTTTGCCTTTGGTATGGGAGGAGCGGGTCAACCACTGAGCTGCATTTGCAGATATCCATGGTAGATTCAGTAATTTATAAGGAAAGCTCCTTTTCAAATACACAAACTTATAAGTTATATATCACAAGCAATTAATCATGTTCTGCCACGAGAAAGTAAATGAATAAATACTATTGAACTTATCAAACTTAGTGAAATATCATAAAACTATATAAAAGAAAAACTGCTATGTAATTAGCCTAAATTCTAAAAGGTATATGTTCTGCTAAAGAAAGTGGTTTTGTTGACACACTTTGGTTATAAAAAATAATAATAATAATAACTTACTGCACGGTTGGTTTGTTAGTAAGTCTCAATAAGATTTTGGTACGCTAATTTAGGATGAATTCAGATAAACCAAACTGCATTTCTGAATTTAATGCTTGAAAATATCAGCATTGGTTATGTCTAAGACAGATGAAAAGCTACTGCAAAGAGTTCGCTACATAAACCAGAGCTAATATGTGCTGGAGATCTGAACAGGATCAGTTCACATAAAACTCAATTCGAATATGTAGAAGCTGTCACTATTTTTCGGAGTAGAAAAACGAATAGAACGATAACAAATGATCCAGTGACAAATGCTCTGAAGTTCAACACATGATAACAGTGCAATATCCTTTCAAAAGGGAAAAGGAGAAATCAATGGAATTAGTGGAACCTGCTTCCGAAAGATGCAATCTTCACTCTGATTATGTTAATGGATGCTGCAAACGCGATATCGAGAACAGCCCCACAGATTTCCCTAACCCATCTTATAACCTGTGACAGATGATAATATCTGACAGTCAAGCAGCAGCTCATTGAAGAAGGATAGAAAAGGAGAAGAACACCACTACTTTTACTCAAGACTTTGTATGCCCACTCCTAGATACATCTTATTAATAAAAACTTGGCACCAGTGAGATCAGCCATATGATGCAGTGGTTGCAGTTTATTAACCTTTCCTATGCACAATATGTATGTATGAGTACATTTACACCAAGAAAGCTAACAACTCCTGTTGTATAATCACCTGTGGTGAAGTAAAAACTATTTGTAGTCGCGGCATTGATAAAAGAAGTTTCATAATCCACCAAGCACACAGGATGCCACTGCACAAGGCATGCAACCATGTTTCACATCTTGAGACGATCAAAACAGTCACCTGAAAGTCAAAAATTAAGAATTCTAAATCTCTCTCTCAAAGACAAGAAGAAACCTATGTTGTCCAATAATCTGGACTGCTACGAAAAGATTTAGAGTCTTACCCACAACAAGAGTTCCGAGCACATATACAGCAATTCGTGATACAGACTAGTTTGGGCACTCATTCTTGCTCTTAAAAGCACGACTGCGTCCAAGAATGCCAAACACAAACCCAAAGCAGCTAGAATAGATAACGTATTGTTTGCTAACAGATGTACCTGTGTCATTTCAGAGGGAATCAGAGTAAGAAGAAACAGCTCATCAAACAGAAATACTTCAGAAATGCGACAGTTGAAACTTGAAGCATTATTAACACAAATAATGATTATTTTATGAATCTTATAACACTTCAAGAAAGAAGCATGTCTGTCAGCATACCCTCCTCCATTGTTTCCGGCGCCTATTGACGATCCAAAGCACAAGAACCACAACAGCAGTAAGAATGTTGACTCCGAAACCAAGTACTGTGAGTATTTATCAAGGGGAAACGAATAAGAGTAAATTAAGGTTCATTTTAGTAGTGAAATTGAAGGATATAGATTGTTGAAGCATTCTGCAACTTCATTTCGATTCCACACCTGCTAAACCAGACAGAAGTCAATCAACCTCATTCAAAATTAACTTTCGGGTAGTATCGAGTTTATGATCACATCAAAGGAATACACAAGAAACATGACACCCACGTTTGAACTATGCCTTAAACCCAACAAGGGAAGCAAGAAAATGCAAAAAGAATCAGAAAAAACATTCTTAACATCACAATTAAGCATTTGTTGAACACAGCTTTTTAGGTTCAATTCAAGAAAATAGTTACCAAAGAAAGCATGTAAAATCGATCACTGTTTCTCGAAAACACACAGCCTTGGTTACATTAATAATCCCGAAAAAAGAAGATTGGAAAAGGATAAATGCTCACGTATGGAGAATCGGGGCAGATGAAGCTCATCAGCTCCGACATTGAACGGAAACTCCGGTGGGAAATTGCAAGTTGGATTGGACTACAATATACTGAGTAATGAACTGCTACAAAGGTGGCACGACTATGTGTATGGTTTGAACTCAAATATTATATAATGCATGTAGAAAGATGCGAATTCTCATGATCTTGCCACAGCAGCTTTCAATTCTTGAATGACCCTTTTGTTTAAATCACACCAAATTGTTATCATCAATTAATCATGAGTTTTGAATAATAATAACCGAATCCAAATAATTATTCCAGGTAAATAATATATTTTATAATTACATCATTTACTATACTGAAATATATGTATCATATAGTTTTTGTTCCGAATAAACATTCTTAACAAAATACGTAATATGTAAAAAGTATTGGGAAGAAAATGTAAAATAAATTCTAAGTGGAATGTGTTCAAATTTCTCACCATCTCACAAAAATACCCTATTAAAAATTCACTATTATTTTATTTTTTTGAAAGAAAAAAAAAATCACACTAATTTCGTTCCATAAAATGAAAGAAAATGGGCTAGTGAATCTTTTCATGTCAAAACCTTCTTTCATCTCCTATTTTATTACTTCATCCCTCCCACATAAATTATTCACCTTTCATTTTCGTTCATTCTATGATATTAATCTACTTTTCTAAAATAACAAATTTTTCACACTCATTAATAAAATATTAATTTCACTACCACTTATTATTACTCACGTACCTTGATTATCGTGTCTCAATTTGACCGGGACGAAAAGAGTATTAGGTATTTATTTGATATTTATTTAGTAATAGTTTAATAGTCTTGGATTAGTTTTATATTTATTAAATATTTTTCGACCCTTCTAGAATCTACAACAGATTTTTATTTTAGCTATTTCATATAATTGGGATTGATTATTTATATTCTTCTATTTAATTATTTTAATGATGAATAGTTAATAGAATCTTAATAATTTCTATTTTCATATTAAATTTATTTCCAAACAAAGATTTGATCCCTAATTTTTAAAGGTGCTACCGACGTGGCATGTGTGTGGGTGCAGTATGGATTTCTGACTTCAATGGATTCTTTCTTTTTCCTTTTCTTTCATTCCCTTTTTTTCCCTTTAACTTTTGATACTTTGTTCATTGTCTTATATAAAAATGCAGGAAGCTAGATTGCGACTAATGCATTCAAATCATCGAACAAAATTCTTGTTTATTTCCAGTGATCCAATCTGATAATTCCCAAAACAATTTTTTCAATTGTATTCTTATGTATAGGGGTGTAACTGAACTGAGTCAAACCGAATAGTATCGAGCTCAAATTTGATTATTTTAGTATCTTGACGAGCTTCAAACTTTTTCACTGAAAGCTTTAAAGTTCATGAACTTAATCGAAACTTAATTGAACGAATTTTTAAGTTTAGAAATTAGAATATATTTCAAATACTTATTGTTATTTCTTTCTTTAAAAAAATTGTTCCAAAATTAATAATTAATATTATATTCATGCTCAAATTCTTTTTTTTTAGTAACGGTATAGATTTATCATTCATATTACTCTTAAATCATGAAAATATTATTTTATATTTCCTAATAACTTTAGCTAAAAAACTTGCTCACGGGTCGAATACTATGAACCTCAAGTTTGGCTAATTTAATAAACGGACTCGAACAAACTTTTATTAAGCTAAGACTCGAGTAACTCACGAACAATTCGGTTAATTTACAACCACATAAGTTATGTATGCTCAAATTACATAAAAGAAGGATTAAGATACTTAGCTGTGAAGTTTTTTTTTTTTGTTATTTTTTTAAAGTTGATGGATGACGTGATTTAGATAAAGAAGAAAGTAAAGGTCCACTATACAATTTCCTAAGAGATGGTTACAGCCATTTTGCAAAGCCTTTAAATGCATGCTTAATAAAGGAGTCTGATCAAACTAAAGTTGCATGCTTTGGAATGTGTGATGTATTGTGCTCTATGATGTAAAATAGTAGCAAGTGCAAGTCGTTAATGGCAAACAAAAGGCTTTTTTTCCCCATCTTTTTATATTTCGCATACAACACTTGAAAAAAATAAATAAAATTTTTATTAAAAAAAAAAAAAACTTTGGTTACTTTCGAGATGGGCTAATGGTGCCCACGTTGCATTGAAAGATAAATACATACAAACTCGATTACATTGAAAGAAACACAAAAGTTTGGTTAAATCCTCTAACCCCATCTTGCAAGATTCATCAGCACAATTGCCACAACTGCAAAGCATGAAAGTTGGATAGCAAGTTTACCAGAGCTGTGTTTTTTTTATAAAAAAAAAAAAATAGAAATTGAATGCAATCTCAAAATGAAATCTTCAACGGTTTACAAATGTAAACACACATGACAGGGAAACAAACAAAAACATGAAAAAAATGCATATGAAATCAGATTTCTGAAATTTAGTTAAATTTCAAACAATATTTGCAGGAATAAGCATGTTGCATACCAGCTGAATGATAACGAACATTGCTCTGCATTCTGTACAGTGAGTAAAAGCAGACTATACATAACATCAATCCTGTATCAGCAAATAAAATAGACATGATTATTGACGGATGTTACACGTCGTAATATTATAGAGTTCACACTCAAACTAATATGTTTTGTGCATCTAACTCAAGAATATTAAGAGAATGTTTTTGTTTATGGCTGGATTATTTATTACTTATAAGTGGGATACAAACTCCAATAATCACATGATGTGTAGATCTAATCACATCCTAAAAATATATTCTGGAAAAAGAGTGATCTTACAATCTGCAGGTGGATATTTTTTGACTGCTGGAAAACTTGTCTCTTCTCAAGGTGTAGATTGCAATTGAAAAGATAATACAGGAGAGGATGAAAAGAGAGAGAGAGATTACCAACCTTTTGGGTGCCTTTGCAGTGGGATGGTGTAGCTAAATCAGCTCCTGCATTTCTTGATGAGAGAATAGGCTAAAACACACATAAAAAAAAATATATCATCTCTGACTATTCCGGTAAAAAAGAAAAATTGCTCAGAGTTTTTCCAATAATAGATGTATAGAATCTAGACTATCAATACTGATCAACTATGAAACCAAAAAATCACCAATATAGACCTTTCAGCATCAAGGCAGATGAGGCATTAGTCAGCACTAACTAGAGAAATACTCATCAATTTTGGAAACTGATAGATGCTCAGCGATTTTCATCACAGCTATTTTAATTAGAAAAGAAGACTCTTCTGATCTTTCTGTTTCTATGGCACTAAACTCTGGTGAAATGGATGTATTTACATTTTTAATATTTACTAGATATTGATTTTACAGCACATCATAATAATAACTTGGAAGGAATAGATACTATGATTCTCTAAGTGCGAAACTCTAATCAGTAATTTGACACAAGAATCACAACTCATAACAGCATAACAAGGAGTAATATGACTTCCCTGAATACAATATAAGAGGGCACTAGTACTCACACTACCTTCAAAATCATGTAAGGACTCGGGCTAAATGATGTAACATAAATAACTGCAAGTGTTTCAAACCATACACCTGTGAGCTTATTTACTTAATGAAAATTCACTACAAGAAATAAGGTTATAGACAACGCGGATTTTCCGCGTTGTCTATTACTCCATTCTGCGTTGTCTATAGATGTGTACTCTATTTGAAACGGAGATAAACAACGCGAAAATATGCGTTCTCTATAGAAAACGCGAAGTTTTTTTTCAATTTAAATTTTTAAAAAATTATTTTTTACAGATAAATAAATAAATAATTCATATTTTTTTCTAGTTTCAACTGCTTTTACATAATCTTTTCTAGTTTCATAATCCTTTCTAGTTTAAACCAAAATTCTCAAAATCTGACAGTTGACGTAAATTCTCAACAAACGGTGTTTCTAATAAATTCGCAAGAAGAGAACTTAGATTTGCAGTCGCAGAAAGAGAGAAATCATGAGAATTTGGTATAAATTCACTGGAGCTTAATATGACAAAATTTAGTTAAATATGTACCTCATTGTTTGATTCAAGTGAGGGATAAAGCTACAAGGAGAAGTGATAAAATATGGGCATCATTTTTCTCATGACATTCACTCGTACATATTTTCAGCTAAGTAATTGCTCAAAATATGCTTACAACCACTCTAAAGAAAAATTAGTGCTGATATATCCAGTTTGTTGCAACCTTTTGGTTTCTGATAACCAACCAGAGTACCAAAAAACAGCAGGAGGGAGCTTACACAGCTACTGGTTAGACCACTCCAGAAGGAAGGCACAGCATGAGATAACCTCCAAAAAAATGCTACGTGTGAGGAGGAGGCAAGGAAGGTATATCGATTCTAATCACTTGAAGAAAGTTACTATGCAACAGAAATGGTGGAAAGTGCTGCATACCTTTCGACTTAGTAGTAGCAAAAATCTGCCAGAATGAAAGTTTGAACAATTTCTGAAAGGAGAACCATTGAGGGCCAGAGTCTGTAGGCGAGTGCCACGAGGAGATGACCTCGATTGTCCAAAACCTGCATCATGGAATTGGGCAATGGTGATGTTACTGAAACCTTTTGAGAAAATGAGAAACATCTTCCTTTGATTCTTGAAATTTGATATTCGAAACATAGTTTTCACCTAACAGATCACATGATTCTAAAGACTATAACTGAATCATTCAAGTGCGTGGATCAGAACATAATTCATAATTAGGTACTGATGCCTAGCATGAAATTTGCATTTTGCATAAACAAGCACATGAAAGTACATTAAACACAATGGCACATGGCAAGTTCAAGAGTCCAACCTGAAGGAGCCAGTGAGCACAGCTCAAGAACATCGCGATACCCAAAGCAAAAATATAATGAGCAGTGAACGATTCAATGATCTGCCACTCAAAAAAATGGATAGTGTCACTTATCTATAGATAGTTTCAGAAGTTACAATAACCAATCTTCTATCCTAAACAATAACTACCAAGAATGCACGCACTTGTAATACGTATGTCGATCTACAACGCTACACTTAATTGCAAATTTGCAACAAACACGTTATATGAAGGATTGGATTTGTCCTGAGTTGCACTTACATTAGATTCAAGCAAGTGGATGCAAATTCAAGCAAAAGGCTTTAAAGAAACAAATTTAGTACAAACATATTTTTTATGTTAAAAGCTTTGAAGAAACATAGCTTTTGCTGCTTGAATGTAAATACAACACAAACTGCTAATTTACCTCATGACCAACACCAAGGATTTGCACAATCTTCTTCTGGAATGAGTTTCCATGCGACTGTAAGAAAAGCCATACACTGTCATTCCATGTCAACAGCTTCATAAATTAAGCATAATCAGAGAGAGAAACAGAAGTTCTCTCTCAAATCAGACGAGCATTATGAGCAAAATTCAAGAAAACTAGGTATATCTGTAACATACACTTGCTTTTGCAGGATCCCATGAAAAATATGTAGTGAAGAAGCATGGCTCGTTTCCTTCAGGCACTTTGTAAAGTGAAACATATGGGGACAACCCCTCGAGTGAAGCAGCAATTTCCACTTATTTCTTAGAAAAATCTCTGCTTTCAATAGAGGAGTGACAGAAAGAAGCTACTACTATGGCAACTGAAAATGTAAAACATTCCCTACCCGTCCATATTCAAAAGCATTCTGCTTCTCTTTGGGATCCACTAAAAAACCAATCCACACAAACAATTTTTGTATACTTCTTCAATCTGGCATATGAGAGAAAATGCAAAAAAAAATTATGGTTGAATTTCCAGAAGGAACTTCTTAACGTATTGTTATTTGCAGCTCATACCTCGAATTTTCCTGGATTTAATATGCAAGCATGTGCATCAAAAGAGAATCTGTTAGAAAAAGCAGCACATTACTGAGTTCAAGATATTTTAAAAAAAAAAAAAAAAAAAAAACTAGCAAGGTCAAAGGGAGAGCAATGAAGAGTTGCATCTGAAACTTTATGAATGGAGAAAGCAAACAAGTGAGGATCCCTAGGGGGCTCAGGGGCAGTCTTCTTACTGGTATAAGGTTTTTTTTTTCCTCCGAGAGGAAATTACAACTAAAATAAAAAAATCGATTTTCATTTCAATTTTAGCTCTTCTCTTCCTATTTCTTCTATTAAAAAACAGATGAGCATGTAGGAAAGTTTTCACGGATCAGCATCAGGAAAATAATTAAAAGGAAATTGAGAAATTAAAAAAAAAACTAAATTCAAATAAACCGATGTTGGAGAGTACTGATAGAAACCCATTCCATAAGAACACACGCGAACGTGCCAAGCGAAAATACGCTCCCAATTTATTATTCTCAATGATAACGTTTAATCATCCAAGATTAGATATATATAAATATCCCAGAAACTAATTCCTAAAATCTATCAAATTATAAAGGAAATAAATCCTGAAAGATATGAAAAAGTAAATCTAAAAAGATACGGAAATCTAAATCTAAAAAGATACGGAAATCTAAATACCTAAAATACTGAACTTAAAGTAAATAACTAAATTAAACTCAAGCCTACGGACGAGGCTTCCCAATCCGTCTCCGCTTGCGAATGCTCCATATCAAGTACCTGATAGGTTTTTTGAGGTAATGCGTGGAGCTTTGATCGCAGCATCGATTAAACTACTCCCTGTTATAAATTCCCCTTAAAATAACAAAATTCACCAAATTAAGCCGGAGAAGCACAAAAAAAAAAAAACAAAACAAATAAATAACTCAAATAAAATACATCAAAGAGGTAAAAAAAAGGGGGAAGAATCGGCTAAAAACATACCTGGCGGCGCCGAGCACGGATACGCCGATGGAGATGGCGATTCCGGTGGCAGAGAAGGTATAGGAGAGATCCGAACCAACGTTAGCCGCCCACGAGCTGGGTGACCGCACCATCGTGCTATCCATACTCAATCTCGAAGCTGGAAAGGGTGGGAAAAAAAGTCAGATAGAAGAAGAAGCAAATATGGAGAAGTTTGGGGATATTGAGATAGACGAAGTCAACCACCACATGACGCTATCTCCCTTTCTCGTCAAAATATAGATGACGCAGGGATCCGCGTCGTATATATCAATATAGACAATGTGGTTTTCTCATGTCGTCTATATTAATATAGACAACGCTAACGCGGTTTTCTCGCGTCATCTATATTAATATAGACAACGCTAACGCGGTTTGCCGCGTTGTCTATAGCCGCCTGTTTTTTTAACAACGCGACTACACTTTCGCGTTGTCTATTACAATATAGACAACACGAATGAGCATTCGCGTTGTCTATATACATATTTGTTGTAGTGATTCAGTGGTACTTACAATTCCTTTACAGACTGATGATCTTTTCTTCAATGCTTGAGCTCTGCTATCTTGTTGCATATGAGGCCGACAGCTTCTCTAGAATTGAGAGAAAACCAAGTTCCTTCACATACTTTACTTAACCCATTGAAAGAATAGCATCTGGTAACTCATCGGAGCTCGATATTCCTAAATCCATATCATTCAGGTAACCATTTGATGAACTTACGTTATCGTAGGCACTAGCATCATGGCCATTAATCAACAATTCCCAGTCATCTTTAGGCAACAATCCAAAATTCCTCAACTCAAGAAAAAGATCAGATAAACCAGAGTTGGGACAGTCACAAATAAGTTTTTTCATCAATTTTGACGCATGACAGTCCATTGTAATCTTAGCATCAATCATTTCTTTCAGGATGCATTTTACCACACGAACATTCCTATCCTTACAAAAACCAGATAGTATCATATTATATGTGCGCTGATTTGGTACCACCTCCATCTTCTTCATTTGGTAAAACATACAGTAAGCCTCTTCTCTACGGCCACTTCTCAACAGTCCATCAATAGCTACATTGTATGACACAGCATCAAGAGGGAACTTTTCTGCTGTAGCTCTCCTGAATAATTCCATCGCCTTGTCAAAACTACCTGATTTTACAAGAGCATTAATGACTATAGTATGGATGTGAGCATCAACACCAGGATAGCTGTGAATAATTCCATGGTATACTTTAACCGCTTCATGTGTTCTCCCTAACCTGCACAATGCACTCAGCACTCCAGCAAAGCTATATTTATCTGGAAGAAACCCTCTATCTATCATGTCATCATAGAACTCTATGGCACCCTCCGGATAACCAGATTTGCAGAAATAGCTAAGTAGACAGTTTGAGACCACCAAATCAGGTTCCACGGAAAGTCCACTTGTAAGTAAAGGTAGAAGAACATACTGTCTAGACAAGCATATAGTAGTGACAAGAGACGAGTAAGTGTAAACATCAGGTTGTAGTCTTAGATCTCTCAAACTAGAGAAAACTTCAAATGCACCTTCGTAACACCCCATCTTAGATAAGCAATCAATTAATACATTACAGAGAACAAGATCAGGAAAACATCCTTTTGATTCCAGCAAGCCAAGGATTTCAAATGCCTTTTCAGGCATGCGAGATTCTAAGAATGCTTTTATCAATGACGTGCAAGTCACAATGTTTGGTGAACAGCCAATAGCCACCATTTTCTCAAGAATATAAGCTGCTGCTTCAATCCGTCCTGACTTGCAGTAACCATCAATCAATATGCTCCACACATTCACAGAAACAGGTGCGCCCACAACCACCATCATTCCTAACAACTGACTTGCCTCATCCAGCCTCCCAAACTTGCAGAAACAATTCAACACCAATGCATATGTCTCGAGGTTCATATAATAAGGTCTTGACAACATACATCTAAGCACACCTTTCAACTTATCAACCTCATTGAGCCTACACAAATTACAAATGGCAATGTTGAAGCTCAAGAAATTCGGGGCCTGAGTTCCCTCCAAAAACCTAAGGGCTGCATTGACATTACCAATCTTAAACAAGACATCCACAACAATGTTTCTCACGTAAGTATTTGGAACATAACCATAACCACACATCACTTCAAATGCCTCGAATACCATATCATACATGGCTGCACGCCAGAAAATCCTCATCAAAAGCAACAAAGTTTGTGCCCGTGTTTCACAACCAATGCTCTCCAATTCCTCAAGAATGCCTCTCACACAACCATATGTATGGGTCAAGTTAGACAACACACCCACCATGTGATGAAAAGCGGGCTTATCATGGAAATAATTCTGCTTACGTGCACACCACAAGAAAAAACTCAGAGCAACTAAATCAGAAGGGCAGTTTTGCAGAGTAGTCAGTACAAGTTGAGGAGTGAGAAAGGGGGTTTTAGCACTCTCCCTCAGTTGCTCTTGATTGCTAGAAGTTCTGAAGGTGGATTTTTCAGGGTTTCTATCTGTGGAGCATTTAACTAGCGAAACAAGATGACGAACTAAAGAATGGGATTTGGATGGGAGAAAATTAATATTGGCTAGAAATTTCAATCTCCATCTACCAGTTAATAAAATCATTGGTGAAAGTCTTGACTTCTACAGTGGGTACCTTTGCAAAATTGGAAGGGTTGATTAATGAGTAACTTGATTAATGATAATTCAACTGGCATTTAAAATCAAATAATGTAAAAAAAAAATTGAAAACTTTTCAAATGTAATAGCAAGGCAAAATTTACCAATACCTGAAAGGAAAACAAACTTGGCAAAATGCATAACTAAAAACAATCAATAAGTAATAAGTAACAAAAATAAACTGGAAAAAGTGATGCAGTCCCGTCATAAATAATCACTTTCCAACATTTCACTAAACTTTAAACGATGTCTACCTTGACCGAAAAGGTTTGCCAGAAAGAAGCATGTCGCATACCAGCTTAATAATAACAAAAATGATCGCGTCAGCGAGTAATTGAAATTTGAGCCTCAAACACCAACGAAGAGGAAGGGCATTCGCCTGGAATATGAAATTTATGTTGCATATATACATTCGGAAAAAGTGCACTGTGTAAGGCAGAACGATACTTTATGAAATTGTGTAGAAACAAGGAGGGGAAATAGCAACGAGTAAGTACCTTAAATAATTACAAAGGATTGTTCCCGGCGAGTTCAGGGCGGCGGAAGGTGACAGACAGGCAGAGTTTGGAGTTGGAATCATTGTACTACGTAGACGCAGCCTTGTGGAAGAGAGGTAAGTTTAGGTCCTAATCCATAGTAGCCCATTATCGCCGATTATTTCTGTTAAGACCCTTCACTGCCCATTTCAGAACTTCAATATTGGGATTCATCATTTATTTGAGTCTGATTGAAATTTAATACAAACCACAGTTAGCGGTGTAATCGAACCGAGCCGAGCCGAGTAGTGAGCTGCTCAAGCTCAGTTCGTGTTTATTATATGGAGTTCGATCTCAAATAAAATTTTAGTTTTTGAGCTCGAGCTCGAATTTGATTGTAAAAGCTCGAGTTTGGCTCAAATAAAAGCTCGTGAGTTCGAGTATAAGCTTGGTTCAAGTTCATAATTTATATAAAGTTTATTTTTCAATAAATGCAAAAATTGTAATGGTAAAATACTAACATCTTGAACATCAAATATATTACTCTATCATAAGTGCAAATAATATAAAAACATTCAAGAATTAAGTTATTTCAATAAACTCAACTAATTATCTCCAAACCAAAAACAAATTAAATTTTTCCCAAGGCTACCAATTAGATCCAAACAAATAACAAACGAGGTTCCACCAAACAAATTAAATATTTTATATGTCCACTAATTGGCTCCAAACAAATTTCAACCATCAAACATTGTGATCCATAAACCCTTGCAAAAGTCATTCTAATTTTAAAAAATAAATAAATAAAAACTATATTCTGAGGAATAATCTTAAGTAAAAATATTAGGCATAAATGAATGAATGAACTTCGGCAAATTAAGCAAAACATAATCTGCAAATCAAATAATAATTTAACCTCAGTATTCACAGCATAATCATAATCAATTCTTAGGCATAAATAAATGAATTGAATTCCCAATAGATGAATGAACCGTATCACTCCAACATAAGCAAGCTCCCTATTCTCTAAACTCAACTCCTAGAATAAATAATTCAACCTTTGATAAACAGTTCTATATGTATATTGTCTTGATTATAACAAAATCATACTGGCTTATGAAGATTCAAAACTTGCAGCAGCTACACCAGAGAAATGGCTGTGATCTCCTATGATTTCTCTCATAAGTTAAACAAAGGCAATGCAATATATAAAATTTTCTCTCTCATAACAACATGAAATCATTAAGTAGGAGTTTAAGATTCAAGAAGACATTCATGATCAGGCAACAAATATATGATTATAAAGAATACCAGAAAAGAAAGTTGATTTTTATGCAGAAAGTTAAATGTAAAACAGAAACAAATTTATTAAATGCATAATGGATAAGAAATAATAAAGGAAGTGGATTTTGATTTCTATTTGAAAACAATAAAACTTTACCTTAGGTTGACCAGGCGAGGCCGGGTTGCAAGCTCGACGAGCAGCAACAGCTAAGCAGCAATGCGGAGTGAGAGATGGGGAAACAGCAATGCAGAGTGAGGGCGGAAGCAACGGCAGTCGGCAGAGAGTTGAGATGCGAGTGAGGCAGCGACGGCCGACGAGGGTGGGGGCGATGGCGGCCTCACGAGCAGCGACGGGCTGCGGCGATTCCGGCGAGGGTGGGGGCAGAAGCAGCGATCGTCGAATTGAGACGTGTGTGAGGACGTGAGGTGAGGCTGGACCGATGGTAGGAGAGAGGGGTGACGATCGGTGGGGCTGAGCCGCTGAGGGTAGGGGGTGGCGCAGATTGGGTGACGATATGATTCGTTAGGTTTGAGAATTCTGTGTATTTAGGTATTTTTCTTAAGTTTTAATAATTATCAAATTCTTTCCCTCAAAAAAAAAAATAATTATCAAATTCTAATTTATTTGTTTTTTTAATATATAAAAATAATTATTTTTTACATAGATTACAAGTTTTAAAATGATTCTTTATCATTAAAATTTAATAGTTTATTTAAATATATATTTATATATTTATTTATTGATTACTTACAACTTAATTATATATGTTTATCTTATTTTTTCATTACATTTTTTAAAAGAGATGGTCTCCTCAGAGACGGTCTCATCATTTTTTATTGTGAGACGGACCTTAGTACATTATTTCAACAAGTTAAATACATCATTTTATTTTTAAAAATTACATCATTTGCAACAAAGAAATACATCATTTGCAATAAAGAAACACGTCATTTCATTAAATTCGTTTCACAATAAAAATGATTAAACATCATTTGCAATAAAGAAATACACAATTTCATTAAATTCGTCTCACAATAAAAATGATGAGACCGTCTCATTTGAGAATTTACCTTTTTAAAAAGTATTAAAACTTTATAATTTATATAGATATATGTGTAGAGATGAGATCATGTGAGAAAAAAGAATAAATTATATCAATTGGATCAAAAAAATTAATGGTTGATATACAATCAAGCAACAACCTAAACAAAATCGAGCAACGTCGTAAACATAATCAATCCATAATAAAATTTCTTAGATTAAAAATAAGAATAAATCTTGTTCATTGAATATTTTTAAATGAACAGTTGAGATTAATTCTTACTTATTTAATTATTATTTTAATTATGTCAAACGTTACTTAATATTGAAATTAAAGGTTATTTTAGACAATATTCCATGTAACAGTTATTTTCGTAAATATTATTATTTGATACATTATGTTATATTGCTTGGTATACATTCTATCTTATAGCTTGATGAATATATCACGTTTTTTTATTTAATATTCTCTCTCCTTATTATCACATTCTCTTAAACTACTAATAAACTTTAATTAATTATAACTTTGTCAATTATAATTATTTTTATATGTATTATATATATCAAATTAAAGGTTTTTTAATTGTCTTTTAAACAATAAGCTATAGCGAATCAAACAATTTAAGCAATAGATGAAAATAAAATTTAATGTATCAAGATGTAAACCTTCATGTATCAAACAATAAAAAATGTGAATAATAATTTAATAAATATCCGTCTAGTGGGAAAAGTGATTTATTTTAAAAATCATGCTACATACAAAATATTAATAATGGTCTAAACAAGCATTAGCAATAATCTATTCAAATATTAAAATATAATGTATCAAGCATTATCAATAATCTATTGCAATAAAATAGTATATATCAAGCAATAAATATAGTTAATCAATCAATGGATGAAAATGAATTAAGAAATAAAATAGAACGTATCAATTCATAGATAAAAATAAATCAAGCAATAAAACAATATGTATCAAGAAATAAAATATGCACATTCAAACAATAAGCTATAGCGAATCAAACAAATCGATGAAAATGATTTATCAACTAAGATGTTATAATGTATAAAAAAAAAAAAAAGCAATTTAATGAAGTGTATCAAGTTTTAAGATGCAATGTAACAAGCCATAAATTAGTATTTATCAAGCAATAAAAGATAAAAGATTAAAAATGGGATATAATATATGAATCAAGAAATACATTATAGAAAAATAATTTGAATAATAAAAGAAAATGAAGAAGAAAAAAAGCAAAGAAAAAAAATTGACTTAAAAAAATAAAAAAAGAAAAACAAGTGAAAAGTACTTAAAAATAGGAGGATAATTATTAAAAATAACTACCACGATATTTGGACGAAAATGTCCTTAATCACATATTAAACAAATTTGAAATTTAAAAATTATAATTCATCATAGCCATTTATTTTATTAGATCAAATGGATAAGATTCATTCTTAATTTTAATATACTTATTTATTATTATATAATATTATATATTTTTTTTTATATAATTATTTATATATATATATATATGAGGGATCATGTAAAAAAAAATCCTCACGTGAAAAAAAAAGAATGAATTATGTCCATCAGATCTAAAAAAATAAATATTTGATATTGAATCAAGCAACAACTAAAATGTAATCAAGCAACAACTAAAGCACAATCAAGTAACATTGCAATCAAGCAACAACCTTAATACAATCAAGCAATGTCGTGAATGCAATCAAGCATCTTTCTCACTTTTTCACGTAAAGAGTTTTCTCACTGGATCCGCTCCCTATATATATATATATATGGAGCGGATCCATTGAGAAAAAATTTAACGTGAGAAAGATGTTTGATTGTGTTTATGACGTTGCTTGATTGTGTCCAGGTCGTTGCTTGATTACAATGTTGTTTGATTGTGTTTTAGTCATTGCTTGTTTGCATATCAACCATTGATTTTTTAAAATTTGATGGACATGATTCATTCTTTTTTCTTATAGGGGAATTTTTTTTACATGATCTCTTATCTCTCTCTCTCTCTATATATATATATATATATAGAGAGAGAGAGGGGGGAGTGATCTTATCACAAGTCCTCCTTAGATAGAAGAAGAGAATAAATCATAGCCTTTGATTTAATGAAATGAGTGGTCCAGATTTAATATCTCTATTTATTTGTTACTTGATTTATGAATTAATTTTTTGTAATAAGGCATTTAGATAAGTTAAATATGAGGGACCACAAAAAAATCACATATCTTTCATCTCAAACTAACGGATTTTTTTCTTCAACATATTATCTTTCCTCTAATTTTCTTATAAAACTTGAAATCATATCTTATTCAATTTAAATTATTTTTTAACTTACCATATATCAAATTAAAGATAATTTAATTATCTTTCAAACGAAATCACTATTGCATATGTTTCGAATAAAATAATCGTAGTAAAAATAAGATACTGCAACTATTCATATGTAGATAATGCATATTTACAAGCTTAATAATGCAACTTACATATGAAAATATATAAACATGCAAATATGCATTATATAAGCCTGTAAATATGCAGTATATACTCTTGTACAGTTGCAGTTGAATAATCACAAGGATATTAAGATTTAGATTACTTTAAAAACAGACATATCGAATCAAGCCACGAACGAAATATCGAATGTAGTTTCAGAGTGAGGCTTTTACGATTTTTGTGGAGAAATCTCCTCCCCTGCAGGAGAGAAGCTTAGCAACTTTGTCTCTGAAAACATATAAGTGAATAAATTAATTTAATTTTTTTTTCTCTGAGGTTCGTGTAATATAAATATATATGCAAAAAAGATGAAGGAGAAGATAATTAAGAAGATTGTTTTATATATGTGTGTACATGTATGTGTGCGTATATATATGTATAGGAGGAGTGAGAAGGAAGTTTGTATGTAAGAACTAAGGAGGAAGAATTAGTTTGAATGGGGGGAAGCCGAGGGAAATGAAGAAAGTGGGAAGAAGAATAGTAGAGATATTGACTGAATAAATGAACTAGTTTTTCACCCGCGCGATGCGCGAATTATAAAGTATTTATCTTTTATTCATAAATATTATGATGTATTAGTATATTATAATATAAATTAATTTTTATCTTATTCATCTAACTGCATATCTAAACTCTATAAAATAAAATGTATATCAATTACAAAGTCTATAAAAATATGAATTTAATTTATAAATTAACCTATAAAAGAAATTATATTTGTTTTATTCAAAAATTAGTAAAGATAATAACTATTGAAAATGTTCCTTAAACAACATCATTTATTGTATATCTATATTATAATAATATAGTACTAAATAAAGTAAAATAAAACTAAAATTAATATTGACATAATAATTTTTAAGGAAATGCCACAACTATAATTGTATAACAATTCCTTATTTTAGTAGTAATTCAACTCAAAAAAATATACTACCTTCGTCCCGTCAAATAGGCACCTTTGACCGGGCACGGGAATTAAAGGTTGTGAGTGGTAATGAAATTAATATTTTATTGATTAGTGTGAAAAAATTGCTATTTTATGAAAGTGGTCCATAGACTGGGACGGACGAAAACGGAAAGAGTGTCCAATAGATTGGAATGGAGGGAGTACATTATCCACTTAAAAATTATGTCTATATATACAAATTTTATACAAAACAATCGCAAATTTCTTTTTAGAATACTAAATTAAAATATTCTTTATCAATCAAATGTTGAACTTCAAAAATATGATTTCTTATTTCAAATTGATTTAAAAAAAATAAATTAGCATGATTCTAATCATAGAGAGATTTAGTATAATCAAATCCTGAAGAATTAGCCACCCAATCTTAAAATAGTTAAAGTATCGTTGAATGTAATATTTATAAATTTAGGTAATAGGCTAGGCTGACAAAATTTTGGAACTTGCTTTATAGACTACAATCAAACATATTTTGGTGACTATCAAAATCTCACTAAATTTTGGAACTTGCTTTATAGATTATGTTGGTCCCGGTTTATCAGGGTATAACTTGGCAGCGGAAAATGTGTTAGTTCGTTTCTTGCACTCTGCTGGTTACTCAGCTGACTGGGACCTTGTCAGCTGGTAAGTCAACTGGCACTATGAGTACTCAGCTGACTGGCGACTGGCTGGTCAGCTGGTAGCTCAAGACTTAAAATATCTTAGCCTTGTTTGCACAGTTATATCAGTTTTCAGATATACACCAGCACTTGAGTGCTGGGTTTCAAATCAGTATGAAAATGCAGAAAGCTGATAAAGACAAAAGGATTTTTATAGTGGTTCGATCAACTGATCTACGTCCACTCTCCAGTCGACTCACTGGAAATTCACTATAAGAGCAATCAGGTACAAAGTTCCTACGATCTATCTCCAGCTGGTAGATGCCCCGTCTACCAGTCCACTGGATCAACCGCTCCCGGTCCTTGTCCTTCTTCAGCTCTCGTCAGATGGATGGAGTGCGAGCACGTCACTTCAACCTCCTCCTCTGACTGGTTGGGTGTTGAGTTCTCCCAAGAACGAGTCTTCTCAATGCGGCAAACTGCCCGTAATAACTCAAGTGCTGGCTGGCACAAGAGCTGCTGTGAACTTCCTCGGAGGAGAAAGAACACCAAAGAGATCTGTAACTTACAAGCTGGAAGCTTGAAGTCTCGTGTTTGAATAAATCAACACACGGATAGCCTTTAGAGAGGCCTCGAAAGTTGTATGCTTTTACTTGCTTGAGCGTAATAAATTTCAGTCTTTCGGTAGGTGAAGAGTATTGAATGTTGATGGATCAAGCGTGCAAGCGTCTTAAATGTTGGTAGCTCCGACCTATTTATAGACGCAGGATCCCATTCAAATTTCTAGCCGTTTGGACTCATCCGGAAAAGGTCTCTGTCGTCGCATGTCCTTCTGACGGCGGCAGGTAGGAATTTCCGGAAAGCGCCATGCTTTTGTCCACTTTATCTGACACAGATCTCTTTGTGTCAGAACGGCTCTTTAAGTCAGTACGAGG
This sequence comes from Plectranthus barbatus, assembly GCA_026898455.1. Classification (NCBI taxonomy): domain Eukaryota; kingdom Viridiplantae; phylum Streptophyta; class Magnoliopsida; order Lamiales; family Lamiaceae; genus Plectranthus; species Plectranthus barbatus. The sequence goes on from JAPKLW010000482.1 coordinate 405,195, forward strand.
AATCGGAACTGGTGTCTTGAACTGATAGACTTTAAGGAAGTCCTCTTGTCAGTTTATTCCTCGACGAATCTTCTTTTTGTCTCTAAGATACTGGGAGAGTGAATCTTGAATTCTGCTGGTAACATCCGACTGGTAGATCATTCTGGTGATCTTGTGCTGGCAGTCTCTGCTGGTGACTTGCGCTGGCACAATCTAAGTCTACCAATATGTCTGATGTTAACTCTTGGAATCTCCCATGACTGGTGGCTTCACCGCTGGTGAACAGTGTCAGTGAGAACATCTATTCTGCTGGTAAGGTTTGTCAGTCGCCTGCTGATGAAAACCTTCCCAACTGGTGAACAGTAGCCAGTCGTTAGCTCTACTCATGCTGATGAACAGTGTCAGCACGAGTCTTGTCAGTCGCTTGCTGGTGAGACTTCTCTCAACTGGTAAGCACATCTCATGCTGGTGAACAGTAGCCAGCATGAGTCTTGATCAGCTACGACTTACAACTCAAAAGACCTAAACAGGACTTTACATTTGAGACTAGAGCTATTCTAGAGACAAAACTGACGCTGGTAGGACTTTGGATTTGATCCACCAAAACACCAAACTAGAATCTAAGCAAGTAGCTACTGGGAAAAGGAAACTTAGCCAAATTTCCCAACAGACTACAAACAAACATATTTTGGTGACTATCAAAATCTCACTCACATCTTCTCTCATTATTGCACCCCTAGCATTTTTTTCCCCCTCTATTCCAAGATGTCATTTACTCTTTATTTTTCAGAGGATACCTTGAATTTGTTTGCACACATCAATTGCTTTCGGTGTGCCTTCTAATTTATTTCTTACATCAATTTTTCAATTTCTTTGATAGCATTAATCATTATCACTCCATCTCATAAATATAATTATACATTCAGTTTTCGTATTTCCCTAATTTAAAAAATCCATTGTTCTACCTCCCTAAGGTGCGTCGGAGAGTTGGTTGTTGGTGGTCATGCAGTTGCAGGTATTGAATTTGGTTACTCATTTTATGTTTTTTTCTTCCTTTTTTACTTTTTTTTTGCAGATGTCTATTATGCTACTCTTTTATTTGTTTTTTAAATCAGTTTAGCTAATCGAGATTTTGGTAGTCAGTTATTTCGATGCTGGATTCATTGATATCGTAAGTCAATCTTCTTCATCCAAAATTCACTCAAACTCGTACAAAAGCATTGTCATAATGTTTCAAAATAGATAGGCCATTAGAAGGGAAGAAAAAAAGGACATTTAACTATTGAGTATGAAGAAAGCAATGCATGACATAATAATAAAATATAAAGAGAATTGCAAATTAAACGTAAAAGAAATTCTAATGTAATTTATGAATCTGAGCTATTTATATAAGGTATCAAATAGAAAATGACTCCATATTTTGAATATTGAATTTCAAATATGATGGGTGTCAGATAAAATAATTTTTGCTGAAAGATTTTTGTTACAGTTGAATTTGTTGACATGTCATATAAATAGGCCATGACCTAGCATTTTGTAATAATTGCTTTCAATACATAGACTTTCACGTGTATTGATTTATTTTACCTAGCTAGACTTTTTCGCTTTTGGCTACAATTTATTTTTGTTTGCATTTATTATAATAAATAGAGTATAGCCGTCCTGCACGACCAATCTAAGATTTTACAGTATAAAAAAAGCATAAACTGTTGTTTAACTCAATTTAAAAAAAATTGATATTATAATTGCAAAATTCTTTAAAAACTTGTATTATAATTGCACAATTTTTTAAAAATGTAACATAATTACAATATAAAAAATTATATTGTAATTCCAAAATATAAAAAAAATCATGTTAATATATATTAACCTCAAACCTTTTTTTGTAAAATCTTCTATAATTCTAGAACCTCTATATTTAATTATCGACTAATTTATTAATATCCTATACTAAACATTATGTTATTAAAAGAATTGTGCATAATATAATGAAAACTATTAAAAATCAACCTATACTTCTAATAAATGAAATTATTCGGTCAGCAATCATACATAATTTACAATTACAAAAAATAAAGGTAAAGTTTAATTTTACAAAATTATAATTAAAACATTATTTTATATTTTATGATTAGATATAAAATAAGATCCAGAGAGGATTGTAATTAAATAAATAAATAGAAATACACAAAAAAATAAAAATAATCGTTGCACTATGAAAAAATACATTACTTATCTTTCAACTAAAAAAAAATTAGTTATCTTCATTAACAATGTTGAGGAATTACACATTGTTCATTACATTTCCTCATTCTCTCTTATTTCTTTTATTCATGAGTCTCTCACTTCTTTCTTTTCACTTCTCCTATCCCAAGATTTCACTTTAGCCACCACCGTACACATATCCAATCACAAACCTACACACACTTCTCTCCATTACCACTATCTTGCATTTGCACTTTATTTTATTGGTGAGTTCCTGCTGTATCTTCAAGATCCTGTTCCCCTCTTCATTCTCTCTTTTCTTCCAAATTGATTTTCGTTGCTAATCAACTATCATTCAAATATGCGATTGTTGGTTTGAAGTCTTAATTTTATGGTGTTATTTCATTTTAGATTGTTAATTACTGCAAATAGGTGGCGATGAAGATTGGAAACTGCAGCATCAAGTTTTTTTCTCCATTTTCTGCCGATGTATTTCATTTTTTGATTTGTTTACAAAAGTTTATGTTTCTTTAAATTTTACCTTTCTCAAGTTCAACGTGTTATTTTTGTCGATGTAAGAGCTTTTAAAGATGTAGTATCTCATATTTTTCCATATTTCTACATGTGATAGCTAGGAGCCTTGAAATCTGAGGATTAATGACTGATGCTCGAGTCTATCTCCCATTTCTTGTGTATATACGGTCGTAATTGTGACTTGAGCAATAAAGATCATGAATTAGTTTCTAATTTCTATTTTAGAGTCAAAACATAGTGTTGTTGGTGTTGTGATTGATGTTAATTTGAGGTGCGTAAATTAATTTGAATTAACTTTACATACGAAATTCTAAATGACTTTAATTTCATAAATTTGAATTTCAAAATTAACTTGTAGGATAAACTTTTAAATTTTCAGAAGATGCAATATATTTCTCTTTAAATCCTCTCTAAATTTTTTAATTTAGATTGATGAATGTCACGATTAGGAGACTGTAAACTACAACATTTTATGAAATTTTTGTATTCTTTGGTACCTATTTTACTCACTTAGTAATCTAAATTCTTACCTTGTTTGATGTTTGTGTCACTCCAGCGTCATGTTGATGATTTGAGTTACTTACATCTTGGAACCTCAACCGATCATCAATCTGTCTGCTTCTCTTGGTGTTTGGAGCTTCAACCTTCATATGATTTTGTGCACTGGTGAAACTGATCCGTGGGGTCTTCACGCCCGTGGGTGATTACGGCCCTTCGCTCATGTTTGGAATGACGGAGATGCTCCTTTTCTTCTTGGATGGAGATTTTTTTTTCATTCTAGTTTTATTTTTTATGTATTGGAAGCCATGTATATGCGAAGCAATTTTTGCTTCTATTTATAGTCATAGATATAGATCGATATACTATGGCTACAACAAAAAATTTGAATTTCAAAAATTTCTAGGAAATATAACTCTTCAGAATCTGGAAAGTTGCAGTCTATAGTTAAGTTGATTGCGTGTGACTGTTGAAATCTAATCTTAAAAGTTACCTGCTGAAGCCCACGTGATGAACAGTATTTAGATTTGATATTTTCGAGCGGGAAAGCTACAGTGGTTTTACGGTTGTGTTTTAGTATTATTATAGATTAGTAGTTGTGCTATTTTTTTTTTTTCAATTATACCCTTACTCTGCAACTATTACTAATACGTTGATGCAAGTATACATTTTCGCCCAAAAAATGATCCTAACCGTCCAAACACCTAATTGGATGGCTTAGATTCATTATCTTCTCCCATCTAAGTGACCACTTGTGAAATTAACACTCCCCTATATATAGATAGAGGTGTAATCATATCACAAGTCCTCTTTAGATGGGAGATGAGAATGAATATTGTCCTTTTATTTTATAAAATATGTGGTCCAGATTTGATCTACCTAATTATTGTATTACCTAATTTAATAATTAATTAATTTCATTTTAGGGCTTTTTAGTATTTTATCATATCATAATTTGATTCTTTCCTAACTGATTTATACAATAAACGTGAGAATTTGATTCTTTCCTAACTGATTTATACAATAAACGTGAGAAATTATATTCTTCAAATCTTTATTGTGGAAGGTGTATCTTCATTCCCATAATTTGCTTCATTTCAATTTCTCCATCACCACGCCTTCCTCGCAGCGACATCTCATCTTTGAACCCTCCTTCGTGCACGTACTCCTTCACTCCCGATGTCGTATATACCATGTCCAAATCTCCCACCACGAATTTCACCGGAACCATCACTTTCGCCCCCGTCCACTTCGATGTCGGATCTGAACCAATGCGGCAGTTTTATGGCATCGATGTCGGATTTGAAGGGCTTATCTCTGGGCAAACGTGGCGAGCCGGGTGTGCGGGCGGTTAGGATCTGGTCATGTAGATAGAGGAAGTGAATGGTAGAGAGAGAGAGAGAGGGGGGGGGGGGAGATGTGTGTGTGACGTTTGTAAGCTTATTTTATAATTATTTTTTTCTTCATATATATGTTGCATTATATATGCCTGTAAATATGCATTATATATGCCTGTACAGTTGCATTATCCTTCATGGAATTATTAAGGATTTTGAATATTGTTGTGTATTTTTCTGATGCAAGTTGCATTATAAAAACCAGTAAATATGCATTATTTATGCCTACAAATATGCATTATATGTTTTGGTTTTACTGACGTAAGTTACATCATATAAGCCTGTAAATGTGCATTATATAAGCCTGCAAAGTTGCATTATATAAGCTTAAAAAGTTGCAGTATGTTTCTTTAAAATTCAAAATCCCTAAAAATGATAAAAAGTATAAAAATAATTAATTTAGAAAATTATTCATTAAAATTCGAAATTCCTAAAAGCTAGGGATAATGGAGCATAAAATTAGGGATTTGCCTATTTTGTAGGTTTAATGGATATGAAAAATGACAAATTTACCCCATTAATGCAACTATTTTATATTACCGAATGCAACTTTAGAAATTCGCTCCTCAAATAGATCTCAGCCGTTTGAACCTTGATTTGGATGTAGATGATTCATTCTCATCTCACATCTAAGAGACCACTTGTGACTTTAACGCACTCATATATATATATATATATATATATATATATATATATATATATATGTTTACATAATAAAATTTCTTAGATTAAAAAAAAATGAATCTTATCCATTAAATGTATTGAAATGAACAGTTGAGATTAACTGGTAGTTTTTTAATTATATTTATTAATTTCATAAAAAACAGTTATTCAATAAAATTAAGGTTATTTTTGGCAATCTCTCCATGTGTAGTTATTTAATTATTTTTGTTAATTTTTATATTTGATAAATTATGTTTTACTACTTAATACATTGTATTTTATTGGTTGATAGTTTTCATTTTATCAAATACATCATGAAAATATCAAAGATTATGAATACATCACAAAAAATACCAAAAATTACAATTTTTTACATTTGTATTTGTTTTACGTAGAAACTCATGCAATTATTAGGTTTATGATGATGAGATCATTACAAAAAATAATATTTAATGAATTTTATAAGAAATATGTACATCAAACCATTAAAATAAATGAAAATTATGTGTTGGTAGGAATCACATTAAATAATAAGCATGTATTAGTAGGAATCGCATTAAATTATAGTTTGAATCGTTGGTCTGGACCGTGTTTTTCCAATTTATGTTTAAAAATTTGGCTTCTGGTCTGAATCGTTGGTCTAAACTGGTATGAATCGTGCTTTTTAATTTTTTTTTAATTAAGTTCTGGTCTGAATTCTTGGTAGGTATCGGTCTGAGCCGTAATTACGATTAAGATCCAGTTTTTTTAATCATCTTCAGATTCGAGTCAGTATCCAGGTCAGATTTGGGCTTTTTTCCTTCAGTATCGGTTGAGTCGATTCTCATTAATTAATTAAAACTTAAGTTTTAGTTTTAATTTCTTTTTCCACCGAGTCGGATTCATTCAAAATTTGAACGTAGGAATCAACTTATTTCCTACAAATATTATTTAAATCATATAAATATTAAAATTTAATTCAAATTTCATTGTTTTCTGTAAAAGGACAACTGACATTCTGATTTTGACATATTTTTGTACTTTTGGGTATTTTTGTGATATATTTATTAAAGTATATATTTTTTATACGTGTATAAGACAAAATGGATATTCTGTGATTTTTCTCTTTTTTGAATGTGTATAATGTTTTGATTATTTTCAAATTGTGTTTAATTTTTTGGGATAGTTAAAATATTTTTCAAATTACAATAATATAAATATTTATAAAATAAAATAATTAATTTGGTTTTTTAATATGATGTTGATATAGTATATCGAATAATCATAACTTACATAATTTTGTTTAATTTTTATAGATATAGGATAGTAATTATATGTAAAAACTTCTTATATGTTACGATGTAAAAATGTGCATCAGCTAGTGCAACAAAAAATGCAGATGATTGTAGCATCTTTTATGTGGGATTGATGCCTCTTACCGTTTATGATAAAAAAAAATGTATCAATTTTGAATATAAAATATTATTGAATTTCATTTTCATAAAAAATGCATCAATTTCGAAAAAAAATGCTAAAACCATCTACATTTTTTTGCACTAGCTGATACACTTTTCAACCATGGACAAATATATTTTCTTTAGCATTTTAATATATAAGATGTATTTAGCATATGATTACAACACTATAAATATATATGTATACATACATCACAAATGTGAAAACTCAATTGAAGCAGCAGCTAAATAATAATAAAATCTATGGTTTGTAAATAAAATAAAATTATTAACTTAATATTTAAAAATATGACTTGGATATTGTAATATCAATGCCGAATCATAGCTCATATAAATTGTTTATAAGTTATTATAATTTTTGAGTGGTTTTTGATATACAAATAAAATAAATTCCTCATGAATTAAATTGATTAAGTGTATGATAAACACTCAATTTGTGCATTTACTGTTGTGAATTTGTAAGATATTTGACTTAGATTTGATCGTTCGGTGATGTTTCTATGTTTGATTCATACTTTTCTATGAAATATTACGTTTGATTTGTTTTGGGTTGTCTATGCATGATTCACGCACAATCGAGTTGTTTACAAAGTATGACTAAGTGCTAAGGTGGCAATTGATGTTCATATGCATCGGGACGGAAGAGGAAGAAGCGAGAAAAGGTCAACGAAAAACTACAATTTTCTCTCATGATGGAAATGGCGATCTAAAATACGAACTAGGCGGTCGCCGAGTTCGCAAATGGGTCGCCGAGTTTGTAATTTCTTCAAAATTCCTACTGCACCAACTTGGCGACCGACTTGCATAGATGGCGGTCGCCATCTCCATTTTATGGGTCGTTGATCGTGTTTTAAAGCCCAAAATTGATGTAATTTTCATATCCTTTTGGATTTGTACAAGATAGATATAAATAGAGGGTTCCAAGGTTTTATTAGAGTCAATCATTCATTATTTTGGAGTTCTAGAACTGGGAGAGAACGAAGAACGAAGAGAAGTCAAAGTACGAAGATTAAAGACCACGGTTCTTTGATTCTATGTTTTTTTATATCTTTATGTATTTATTTCTCTTTGTTGATGGAATTTAGCATGTCTAGCTAAATCCACTTTGGATACTAAGGTTTGAACATATGATGAATTTTATGCAATTGTTTATTTAATTCGATTTTCCTTTTCCATTCACATTCCGATTATACTGTTTTTTTTTATTATTTGCTTGATATTGGTCATTGATGGCAAATTGATTGATATTTCTTGAACTGAGAGGTCTAGATTTATCAATAGGTTGCACGATAATTAGATTTGATAAATTGAATACCTGAGAGGAATTTGATTTATTGAATGATTTAGAAATCTGAGGTTTTAATCGAGAGTAAAATTCTTTCTGCGCATCCGAGAGTAGTCATTATGAGTTTTATTTCCATTTTATGGTTTAAAATTTGAGAGAATCGTCTGGTAGCATATTTGTGATTAAATTGAAATTGGATTGAATAAATATTTTGCATAATTGTTCGTTATAGTGGTTAATCCTGGAATCCAGTTTCTCTTATATTTTCTAAGTCAATCATTTATTTTATTTTAATTATTTACTTTAAAAAATTGTCTAGTTTAATAAACCAATATCAATGTTTTTAGATATTAGTGAGATATATGTCTTATAGTGTCTGATTATATTTCGAGCCTGCAATTCTTGTGTTCAATATTTTTATTATTTGTCATCTATAATGGTCTGTACACTTGCAGAATAACGTGTTGTAAAATACGCTATCACTGCATCTTTAAAAATTGCATGGATCTAATAAATTATATTTAAAATAATTATAAGTTCATATTCATTATTATATTCCCAATTTGATAATAGGTTTCAAATAAATTAAGTTTCTGGTATGTTTTTATTTGCTTATGGGTGAAATTTAGAATAACTTGAAAATAAAGAAAGAATACTCAAGAATCAATATGAAGAGAAAATGATAATTTTATTTCTCAATGATTGCTATAGAAAAAATTTGATCCCTCTTACAATAACAATATAGGTATTTATAGGAGATTTCCTAGATTTACAAGGAAACAAGACATAATATGACAAAATATATCTGAATCTCGTTATGCCTAAGTAAATATATTATTTTTCAAATAAATCTCGAGTAGATATAGTCAAATCCCACCCAGATAGGAAACAAGATATGTGTAGGATTCCTTCCTCATTTGCCTATCATAATAATCATTCGAGAGGCTACTGTTGAGAGCGGTTCAACCACTTAAAAGTGGTTCGAGCGCTTTATCAAACTGGACTTGGTTGGGTTTCCTAGGCTCCTCGAGGCGAAGTAGTTCGAGGTGAGGCTTCTCGAAGTGATGCCCTTAGAGGCAAGGCTCCTCGAGGTGAAGCGGCTTGAGCAGTGCAAGCAACCTCTATCCTTAGCGGATTTTCAAGTGATATTGCTGACCCTCTTGGACCGTTCGTATTGGAGTGGGCCTGAATCGTAAGAGCAACTCGAATACTCGACCAATCACCCAAGTGGGTCGACTGCATGTCCAGATAAATAATAATCGAATCGCTGGACTTGGTTTTACATATGAGGCCACATTTATTTGTAAATGGGCAAAAAATGAGCGAGATAATTATGCGGGTCAACATTATTCATGTTACTATCACTATAGTATTTTATAGTCAAATATATAAATATTAAAATTTAGTGAAAAATAAACTTAATCTCGATTTTATTAACAAACATACTCGTGACAAATGTTGGTGAGCTTTTAAACGAGCATGTTTGCTAACCTAAAAACGAGTTTAATTATGAATATATCTGAATTCGAGCTCAATAAAGTTCGATTTGAACTCGAACACGAACATATTTGCGAGCTCAACAAACGGAAAAATATCCGAGCTCATAGCTCGGTATATTGTTATCAAGCTCAAAAACAATTGATCTTCGTATACATATTTTTCATCGATTCCGAATTACTCACAATTAACTTTTCTAATTTAAACCCATGACCACCACAATAGGGATGTAGGGTTTGGACAATTTTGATGCCTATGGTGTGTGGATTACCAACCTCAAATATTGAAGTCAGATGCTGCCGCGCGTGCTCGCCAATCGCGATCCACAATCCACTCCATTTCCGTCACCTCTCTGCACGCCCAAATCAAATCCCTATCCCTAGTTCTTCACCGCCGTTCCCGAGTTCTCACTCCGCCACCACCTCACGCCGCGGTCGGCAGGTGCTGTTTTCCTAATTATTTTAAGAATTCGCTTTCTTATTCAATACAAGTATTAGTTTTGTGCCTCATACGACGAAGCTGAGCTGAACCACCTTTAATTAATGCAGTGGTTTTCCACTCGCAAATTTCTCAAAAAAAAAAAAAAAAAAAGAAAGAAAGAAAGAAAAAGGGCAAATTTTGAAGTCCCGATTCGTCTTTTACCTCAGACAAGAGTGTATTTTTCAAGAAAACTATGTAGCTTGTGTAGCAGTAAAGAAGAGGCATACAGATGCAGGCTCATGCAGCTATTCTATTTTCAGTTGTGGGCAGCTATTCTATTTTCAGTTGTGGGCAGCTCTATATATATTTAGCTATTTTAGTAAACGTGCTTTCGATGCAACGGCACAGTTTGAAATTCGGCCATGAGAAAAATCTACAGAAGCTACTGATTTATTTCAGAGTATTGGAAAAATCTTGTAAATGTCGATAATTTTTGTGACCGCTTCAATTACGTGGATATTATTGACATCAATTGCGCCGCACACTTCATTTATTTAAAATTTAATTTGATTATCTACGAATTTCATTACAATAGATGCAATCATGTAATATAATCAAGAATATGATGACGTAGGGTGTGGACGGGGGTGATTGTGGCCTACCAAAATATCTTATTGCATAACTTTCCATTTCAGCTCTATTCATATTCTACAAATTCATAATTAAATAGTTTGATGTCTTGATTTGCAGTGAGAGTTCATCGCTTCACTCTCAGTTTTCACGAAGAGGAAGAAGAATGGGGGCAGAATCCAATATGGTTCATCCTCCCTTGGTCACTTACGTCTCCATGATCTCTCTTCTCTCTCTCTGCCCGCCTTTTGTCATTCTTTTGTAAGTTCTCTCTCTGTTTTTCTAATTTTTTTTCCCCTTTCTTTCCGTTTTTGTATTTTCCCGATCGATCTGCTTTTCCTCTGCGGTTCTTGCATTCCCGTTAAAGGTGGTAGTAGTGGCATTCTTTGAAGAACTATTTTTGTGGCTAGATCGGTTCTCAATCTGGGGCATCTGATTCTTACCATATGCTTTTACCTTTTTCTTTTTTTTTTCCTTGATTTAGGTGAGGGGGAAGGGGGGATTTATGTAACTGGATGCTGAAACTTGACCCAAACGAGCGTTGGTTGACTTAATTGGATATAATAATATCATATTAGTTTTTTTTTTCCAGTGAAATAATCGGCAGTATAATATTCCGAATGTTTCCCCACTGCTTAATGTCATGGCTTTGTGGTTTATAATTGGGCTGATGCATATTTATGATGTTCATGCAGATGGTATACTATGGTACATGCTGATGGGTCTGTTTTGCAAACATGGGATTTTTTGAGGCAGCATGGCCTACAGGGGTTCATCGATATCTGGCCAAAACCCAGTGTCACAGCATGGAAGATAATTGCTTGTTATGGGGCATTTGAGGCTGCACTTCAGCTTTTGTTACCCGGGAAAAGGGTTGAGGGCCCGATTTCGCCTGCTGGAAACAGGCCCGTGTACAAGGTTGTATCTCTGTGACAATATAGTGAAAAAGAATAGATCTTTCAATCTTTGGGTTTCCTTGATGTTTTGTGTCTCTCACCTTGCAAGATAGAAGGCTTCAGTGTTTTGTCTTATACACCCTTTTCATTTGCTTGTTGCAGGCTAATGGTGTTTTGGCATATCTGGTGACGCTGGTAACATATCTTGGCCTTTGGTGGTAAGAATTTTCCAGAATTATTAACATGACAAGTTTTATTTATTAGAAATTTTCTTAAAATGTTAAGCTATCAAAACTTTTAATAGCAAAGTTAATGCTTGAGTTTATCATCTGTCATGGTGTTTTTTCAACGGGCCCGTTTGGTTTCTGCTAATGGGATAAAGAAGAGAAATTGGGACATACCAGTATTGCACTGTTTTGATTATTTTAATTTTGTGTTTGAATTGATTGATTATATAGTGATGTGGGATAAATTATGAATATGTCATTTTTGTATTGAATGTATATAATAAAATATGAAAATGAAAATACAATTTTGAAATGGAGAAAAGACATTTTTACATTGCCACTTCTGGTCTCTCTGTCTTTTGTTAATTAATTTTTGTCCATAAAATGTATTGCAATTTTATAAGTAAATAATGTTCAGCAAGCTCTAGTCTTATATTTTATTTTGAATCACAATAGGATTATATGCATAATATACAGATTGTTTTCTTTACCTTCCTGTGCTCGGGTTTTTAAAATGTTCTACTATTTTTCAGGTTTGGTATTTTCAACCCAGCAATAGTTTATGACCATTTGGGAGAGATATTTTCTGCTCTGATTTTTGGAAGCTTCATCTTTTGTATTTTCTTGTACATCAAAGTAAGTATTCTTGGCATTATTAAGGTGCTGCTTGTCCTTGTTGTATATTTATATCTCTGATACTTTCTCCATCTTCTCAAGGGTCATGTTGCACCATCCTCGACTGATTCTGGATCATCTGGAAATATAATTATTGATTTCTATTGGGTGAGAATTTTGGTTTTTCTCATTGCATTCTTTTCTTTTTTTTTTTCCATCCTTAAATTATGAAAAGAAAGAACAGATGGAATCTGCAGGAAATAATAAAATGTGGAATATTGAAGCTGAATCTGTAGAACACTAGAATCAAAATTGAAGATACAATGCTCTATGTTTTTTTCAGGGAATGGAGCTGTATCCTCGTATTGGTAAGAACTTTGATATCAAAGTTTTTACAAACTGCAGATTTGGGATGATGTCCTGGGCCGTTCTCGCTGTAACTTATTGCATAAAACAGGTAATGCAACCTGAAATAAGGCTTGGAAACTTGATGTCTATTCGTGATTACTTATATTGCCAGCTCTATGTTTTTCCCCTGCAGTATGAAACATATGGCAAGGTTTCCGACTCTATGCTGGTCAACACAATATTAATGTTGGTGTATGTAACAAAATTCTTCTGGTGGGAAGCTGGGTATTGGAACACAATGGATATAGCCCATGACAGAGGTCTGGTTTTGCACTTAAGCTATATTAATTGTATTATTACATTAACTACATTGATTATATTCCTTAGTTTCCCTGTGATCGACGATTGCTATTTCCATAACTGGAAGTTTTTTTTTTTTTTTTTTGATGCATCATTCTCAGCTGGATTTTATATCTGTTGGGGATGCTTAGTGTGGGTCCCATCTATATATACGTCGCCTGGCATGTACCTTGTCAATCATCCGGTGAATCTTGGAGTTCAGGTAGCTTAATCATCACTTGGGTGTAATTAGTAGATATATACTGAGGCTAGTATACTGCAGTTGAGTTATCTTACTTCAACATTGAGATCGGTTTATCATCTCTAACATGCTCTCAATTGTCGTTGTATGCAGCTTGCTGTCTTTATTCTTGTGGCAGGCATTCTCTGCATATATATAAACTATGACTGCGACAGGCAACGGCAAGAATTCAGGAGAACTAATGGGAAAGGCTTGGTTTGGGGGAAAGCACCATCCAAGGTAGTGATCATAACTTTTTATCACTGCTTTATTTTTTGTATTGGTGAAAATAGTAACTAAATTGTTAGTTATATTTTCTTACCTAGATTGTTGCCCAATACACAACAACTACGGGTGAGACGAAGTCCAGCCTTTTACTGACATCAGGATGGTGAGCTATGATCCATCTTGTTCGAGCATTCATTAAATACAAAGTAAGATGAACTAAGCTAGCCTACTGCATTCATGTTTCACACAGGTGGGGCTTAGCTCGTCACTTCCACTACGTGCCAGAAATCCTGGGCGCCTTCTTCTGGACCGTACCAGCTATGTTCAACCATGTGAGTTGTTACACAACACTTTAATGTTTTCCAACACTTCCCTATCATTCATTCATCACCTATTAATTAACTATCTTACTCTACCCTGCAGTTTCTGCCTTACTTCTATGTGGTGTTCCTGACAATTCTTCTCTTCGATCGAGCTAAAAGGGATGACGATAGATGCAGATCAAAGTAAGCACACATCTTTTAGGATAGATTCATAGGTGTTCTATCAATCTATTGGTAGATATACCTGCCTTTGCCAAGATTTAGTCAATTTTGCTGTTTTTTGTTTTTGCAGGTATGGGAAGTACTGGAAGTTGTATTGCGACAAGGTCCCTAGCAGGATTATACCTGGGATTTACTAAGAATTATTTGTGGTGGTGTTGGATATTTTGACAATAGGTTTCAAATAAATAAATCTTTGCTTCAAGTTTTGTAGTAAATTGTGATGTTGGTGTCTCTTTTAGAGAAGGCAAACTTTTGTCCCATTTAGTATCATTAATTGCTTGAATGCTTCACCTTTGCATCATCAATTCCTTTTCTATTGTGTTCAGTTCTACCATGAGAAAACTTCAAGAAAATTTAGAAATGATGAAAGTGATATCGTCTCAAGTACTTTCCCCTGCAGTTCCTTACAGTTTGATCCATCCATCTGAAATCGCGCTTAAGGATAAAGGAGATTTATTAGCATATTAACGCAAAAGATGTCGCAACTTCTTAACCACCCAATCTCCCCAACCGTTATCTTTCCCTCCTGATTCTCTCTTTCTCTCTCTCACACACACACGCACGCGTCAGCTTCGATGGCCGTTCATGCTGCTGCGGCCGTAATTTCTGCAGCAACCAAAATCCCATCCGCCGCAACCGGCTACTCCGTCGAAGTTTCTCATCATCAGAGTCCCTTTCTCTCTCATCCCTCTTTTTCTTCTTCTCTCAAACTCACTGCGCCAAACCTTCAATGCGACAATAGGAGGTCTATCACTGCAAAAGCTATCAAGTCTGAATCTGGGATCAGCCCGAAGGCAGGCGTGGCGGTTTACAAGCCCAGGTCATATGAGGTTCTCGTTACTGATGCTGCCAATTCTCTTTTCTCTGCTCTACAAGATGGAAAAACCCGTCTCGAGATCGAGTTCCCGTGCGTATTGCTCTCTGATCTATTTTTGTTTCTCTTGCCTAATAGAGAGAATGTGTGCTGAAACTTGGACTTCTAATCGTTTGGGTTGTATATATGCAGCTTTTGTTATGTGGGAGTTGGTTTAGAAGTTTGCAGTAATGTATTAATCTGATGAAATGTGGGATATTCTTTCATACTCTTGTTTGTATACTATGGTTTTGAATGGACCTAATTATGTAAAATGTTTGCCAAACTTACTTGATCAATATCATTTTTTTTCCCTCTTTGATGCAAGTGAGGTTGTTGAACTTTGGTTTTAACAGTTTTGGAGGCAAATGGTTATCTATAAGTACAGCAGAGCACTTAGTTTCTATACATATTGCATTTGAATTATGGTGGACTTTCTAGTTCCATAGCAATATTCTTGGAATTTAATCAGGGTTTTAGCCATAATGCATCAAGATAAAGATCATATATTATTTACCTTTTAAGGTGCTGTTTATGGTCTTGTTCGAGTGCTCATCTGTTGCATCGACACTAACCTGCCGTTTTATTGATTTTGGCTCCTCTGGCGGAATCATCAGTCCGTTACCTACCAGCATTTCTTCTTATAAGGTATGCTTTTTATAGATCTTTTCCTATATTACCACTATGATTTTCATTTGCTCCCAGTTTCTCTCAATATCAGCTTAAAACACCATAATGACTCGTCTATTGTGACCCTGATTATTACCCTTTTGGCTTTCCAATAAAAGTTTTTGCTTGATATTCACAATGTTCTTGATTTGTGAAGGGTTCATCCGATGATTTCAGTGATGCCAACATTCAACTTGCGTTAGCTGTTGTCAGAAAGCTGCAAGAGAAGCAAGAAACAAGAGCATGCATTGTAAGACCATTCTTTCTTTTTTTATATATATAATTTACTTGGTGATCGAGGTATTCAGATTGCCTTCTTTACCCGGGAAAGTCTGAGTAACGAATTTGCCTTTTTAGGTATTTCCAGATAAGCCAGAAAAGCGTAGGGCATCAGAGCTTTTTAAAGCAGCTCTTGACTCGGTATTCAATTACTCATTTTGTGAAAATCTACTATTGTAAGTAGTCTGGTATCTATTTGCGCATCTGTACTTAGTATCGGGAAATGCTCTTACCTTCTTTAGTTTACAAGGATGCTTATGTTTGATGCATGTGTATAATTGTAAATGGAATACATAACAATGTATCCTAAGAAGTTCAAGAATTCTGCTTAAATTCTTGTATGTTTTTCCTGTTGTAAGTTTGAAAGTAATGTGTAAATGACTTTTTATGAGTTGATGATAGCACATTCAGGTTCCAACTTCTGTACACTGATGTAGGGTTGCCATCTCGTAAGATATAAGAGGGGCGTCAGGCCTCCTTGTAAACAGAGATCCAAATTAGAGAAAACCAAATGAAGAATTAATGCATAATAAAACAAAGTGTACTTCAAGATTTTCTGAAGTGTAACTTCTTAGGATTGAGAATGCTATAACATTTCCAGAATCTCTCAAGATAGGCAATCCCTTAAGACTAAGTGCAACTCGATAAATTTTAGGTGTTCAAAGTGCTTTTATAGAAATATAGCTGAGAAATGAAAGATCACAGATCTCCAGGTTTTCCATTTTATTTCACATTCATTTATTGGTCTCTTTTCCTTGCAGATTGATGGTATAAGTGTTGGATCCTTAGATGATGTACCTAGTGGCGCAGTCACCTCATTTTTTAAATCCATACGGGACACTTTGGATTTTGACTTTGCTGATGAAAACGAAGGTTGGTTATCAAGCTTACCGCACTACTACTTTCCTCTTTACAGGCTTAACATATGTCACTTTTGGGAGATAAATAGACTTTCTCATTTTGTACCCTGCCGGGGGTGGAGGTTGGGGGGCATATTGGTAAATAATATGACCAGTCACATGAAGATGATATGTTTATGCACCTTGGTTTGTCAGAAGTTAAATCATACGTAGGTGGATATCATCGCAAAATCACAACCTCCTTGTGTTGAGGTTTACAAGCATTAAGTTTCTTTGTTACTACAAATGGCATAATTTTTGTTTTAAGGTAAGGGTCTTGCCTCTAGTGTACACTATTCACACATGAAAACAAATAAACATGGTAGCTTTTTGCCAATATGGTTTGGACTTTACCATTTCCCATACTCATTCCTGCTGCAGGTCGTTGGAAATCTGACAAACCTCCGTCGCTCTACATCTTCCTCAATTGTAGCACTCGTGATCTGTCCGTTGTAGAGAAATACGTGGTGTGCCATCTGCTTTCTTTTCTCTCTTAATGATTCCCAACTACAATTGCAAGAATTGTGCATGAAACTTTGAGCTGTGTTTGTGAGTGTTCAGAATCTTCTACTGTTAATTCTGAAATTGTTTTCGAATTCCCACTCCTCATGGTGTCTGACTTTCCCTCTAGCTACTTGAATCTTCTACGCCACTGAAGCCATTATCTACTGATTAACAACTTAGATTCTTCACTATCAGAAATCTAAGTGAAAGGTCTTACAGATCTGCATATTATACAGCACAGAATAAAGAGATTTGCTCTGAACATTTCAAATTGTTCAAGTCAGTCCAGATAATTTATACTACCATTTGCATTTCTTTTGCAATATCATGCTTCCCTTTTCATTTCTCTAACATGCTATAACACATTTTCTTTTCAACAAGTGCAGGAAACTTTTGCTGCTTCTGTCCCAACTGTTCTCTTTAATCTGGAGCTCGACACATTGCGGTGTGTGAAACTGATCACGGATTTGATGCATTTTTACGTGTATTTCGTGATCTGATAACATTATTATGTTCGCAGTGCTGATCTGGGACTCATAGGATTTCCCAGCAAAGATGTGCATTATCGGTTTCTTTCTCAATTCATGCCTGTTTTCTATATTCGAACTAGAGATTATTCCAAGGTACTCCCCTGAATCCCATTACTTTACGAGAATAGCTATTGCTGGTGTGTCGAGTTTTAGCTGGAATGATTAGTATTCGTAATTGTGAAAGACAGTTGCAGTGGCACCTTATTTGGTGAACTACAGTGGAGCACTGTTCCGTCAATATCCAGGTGAGTTCCAGATCTTCTGTCTTCGAGTTTTCGTAGTTTATATCGTTTCAATCAAATCCCACTTCACATTACATGCTTGTGTCAACCACAACACTGAACAAATTCTGCTATCCTCTCTATTCAGGGCCTTGGCAAGTGATGTTGAAGCAAGGAGACAATTCCTACGCTTGTGTAGCAGAAAGCGCGAGTCGTTTCACTCTCTTTGAAGTAAGTAGGAGGCTAAAAACCATCACCATTTATACTCATGACAGAGGATACCTCAACTGAGTTTGGTTTTGTTGTATATGGTAGACTAAAGAAGAACTTCTGAGGGTTCTTGGACTGCAGGAGGAGGAAGGAAGCTCGCTCGAGTTCCTTCGAAGAGGCTACAAGGTTTGATCTGCACATCCTCCTACTTCAGTTTTTTCTTCTTGAAACATATCTTGGCAGTTGAGATGGATCGATATGATAACAACAATTGCATCTTGTTGCTTTCAGAGTGCAACTTGGTGGGAAGAAGATCTTGAGGCAGAAATATCGACTGAATGGCGCAGCTGAGTCCGTACACCCTTCTCATCATATATTTTTCCTGAAATAAATGATGGGGATTGATTCTTCCGATATGATACGAAGAATGTAATGATGTCATATTATACACGAAGAACGTTGATAATGAAAATGGCTTCAGCAAGAAGGGGAGGGAAACTGATGTTTCTGTCTGAAATCAGCTCGTTGAATGATATGATGATGGATTCATTTTTTTTTCTTGTGAAATTAATAAATATTGATGATACATAAATGGGAAAAGCAGAGACAATAAATATTGAAATTACAGCCCTGCAATCATCAACCCCCTCATGCCCTATTCTTCCTCATTTCATACTTTTTTTTTTCTTCTTGACACACAAGGGACTATCTCATAAAAATATGCTAAAAAAAAGAAAAAAAAAATAAAAAAAAATTGGCTAGAGCAGAAACTCAAAGGTTTTTTTAACCAAGCACAAACTGATTCTTACTGGCTTCAAAGGGGAGATTAGAAACAAACTTCCACACTCTCCCTTCTTCTGTTCTCATTCCTTATGATGGTTTCTCTTTTTTACAGCACTACTACTTCCACCATATCCCAACCCTTTACCTTTCTTGATACGTCTCACAATTCCCATCTTCTTTCTTCCTTTTTTTGAATGAGACCCCTGCCCTTCTATGAGCTTCTTCAGCGATGGATCATCTACTAGCCCAGAAGATGTCATCTCAGAGTAGAACTCGCGAGCTTTACCAATCAATCCGCACTTTGTCAATCCTCCAACCAAAGTTCTGTAAAGCTTACCATCCGGATTCACTTCGTATACCTTCGAACTAGACCATATCTTTAATGCATTTTCAGGCTCACCTAATTTGAAGTGCTTATCAAGAATATAAGCAAAGGTGTCCCTGTTTGGACCCAAACCAGCTTTCTTCATATGACTGAGCACTCCCAGAGTCCCTTCTAGGCTCTCCCCCTTCAGTAGCTCATGATACGTATCGATAGTAGGGCTGATGTCTTCTCCTAACATCCTGGCCAACATGGTTCTTGCATCCTTAAACTTCTCAGTTTCGCAGAGGGGGCGTATAATAAGATCATACGTGGTAGAATTAGCCACGAAACCTGCTTCTTTCATCCTGTCCAAGATCTTAAGCGCTTCACCGAGGCAATTTTCACGAGTCAGCACGTAAATCAATGAATGATACACCTCTGCCGTGGGGATCCACCCCCTTTTCTTCATCTCATCATACAAACGTAACGACTCGTACAGATTGCATACTCGCGAATTGCCGGATATCATGTGTGTATAGGAAGTCCCATCTGGCTCAATGCAGCATTTGGACATTTCGCGCCACACCCTCTTGGCTTCATATATGTCGACAGTGATGTTACACCAGCCATTGAGAATTATGTTGAAGCACTCCGTTTCCAGAGGGAAGAACTTCTTGTTCAGTAACATGAATTCTTCAGCCTCTTCAATGTTTCCGTGTGTGCATAGAATGTTGAGGAACGTGAAGTATGTTTTGTTTTCGAGAGAGAAACTGAACTTGTGCATAAAGTGGAACGTCTCTATGGCCTTGTCTGGCATATTGGCAGCTGCATACCTGTCTAAGTGTAAAACCAGACAACAAAAACACCACTGCACTAAACATCAAGAATGTCTAATTTAGTAGCAAAATCATTCCCAAGCATTGCAATTCACAGTCAAAACATAAGAAAGAAGTAAGAGAAGTGTGTTACAAAACTTCACCTGTCGATCATGATCAGCATTGCCTGTGCAGAGTCCTTGGAAGCACGATACACCTCGTGAATGACAGTCCAGGCAGTGCTGAACTTGTTATGATTGCCCAACAACCATATCACCAAACACCAAGTCTTCTCAACCACGCAATCCCATTTCACACCCCATTTGAACACCAAGAATGCCAACTTCCACTCCTCCCTCAAAGCCCAGATAGCCGAAAATATAAAATCTTTGTCCGGCTTGACACCGGAATCATCAAGAAAAGCAAGAGCCTCATCCCCGGAAGCAAAATCCCTCGCATTCCGGACTCTTTCGAGAAATCCACGGAGACCCAATTGGACATCTTCAGGAGTTTGGTGGACATATTTCGAAAAGTCGGTAATTTGGTAATGGGATTGGCTGCCGATGAGAGGGGTGTGAGCACATTGTCGAAAGGATGTTTGATGAAATGCTTGTGAGAAAGAGAGAGGGAGCAGGCGAGAATTGGAGCGTGAGAATTGGGAATAGCATAGGATTAGGCGGCGAGGTGTGCAGAGTTGGAGCCTCCTAACAAAAGGAATAAGAAATACCATTGCTTTCAAATCATCTTCCCCGCCGATCCCATGCTGAACAACCCTCTACCAACCTTTGAGAAACTTTAATTTATTTTTTTATAAATTATAATCTTAACTAAACTATATTTGATATTTACTCTGTTGAAAATCTGGTATTTTTAATCTTTTGAAATCCCAATAAAAAAAAATTATTTGGTTTTTATTCATATAATAGATAGAATTATATTATAGAATTATTATTTAAAATTCTAGAATTTGATAAGTATAAATAAAATTATTTTTAAAATATAAAGTATAATTTTAAAATTTAAATAATAATATTTTTTACGAGGTGAAAAAACTAGATTGTAAATTATAATATTTTAAGAAAAAGATAATTTTGTTAAAGTTTAAGATAGTGTGAAATAATTTACTAATAGTGCGATAAAATAAGATAGCTTGGTAAATAAGAATAAATTTAAATATTAATATTGGTGTAATAATTTTTTAGGAAAAGTATCATAAATAAATAAAATTATTTTTTCAGAAACTATTTTATTTATAATGTAGTGAGATTAATTATTATTAATTAAATAAAAAAGTAAAAAATCTATGCATTTTGCCTAGAACAATGATCGTTGGGAACATATATTTCCTCTGTCCCATTTTAATTGTCTCTATTTCCTTTTTTATTCATCCCATTTAATTGTTCTCTTACCTAAAATAAAAAATTATTACTCACTTAATAGTAAAATATTAATTTCATCTATTCGACTCATATAAATTATTGTGCCAAATCTCAAGAGGACAAATAAACCGGGACGGAGTTAATATTATGGTATAAGGATAAACATGGAGTATAAAATAAATCAGTAGAAACAACTCACTTATCATTGCTGTAAACTTGGTTTCTGTTTCTATATTTTAATCACCAGTTTTTCGAGTTCCCAAAAAAAAAAAAAAAAGATCAACTGATGCATAAACTAATAGACGTATATTTTATACAATTAATTATAAATAGAAAACTATTAGGCCGAAGGTAACTTAATTTCCTGGTCATTCTATTTGTTTGGAAATCAAAACAAATGGAAGCAGCAAATACATATCTCAGCCTCAAAAGCTTGAAGCTTCATCCATGGACTACAGCGGCATCAGTCTTCTATGCTTGAAGAACCACAAAAATGTCGAAAAAATGACGGCCCCGCTAACTCCCGTGATTATTAGGACCCATTTGAATGCACTTGGGTTGCTGAACATTGATATCTCAAAATTCATGCCGAATATTCCCGCCACCACTCCAAATATTGCCACCACAAATGTAGCTGTAGTCAATAACAGCTCGAACTGTATAAGCTGGTTTCGAACGTTATCCTGCACAAACACAATCAACTTCATACTAGCCACTGGAATTTAAGTGAAGCCTGAAAAAACGGTATCATGAATGAGGCTCTCAAACTTCTATTCCATCGATGCTCATCCGAGATGTCTCTCAAAACCAAGTTTAGCTACAATAGAAGTTACACTGACTATCACACATTTCTCTGTTCATTTACATCTATAAGAAAGAGGAAGAATATTTTATGATTGATAATTGTGTATTTGGGTTCGAAAGATTTAAGCGTTGGAGACTGAATGAAAGTTATCAGAGTGCATTAGTTAATTTTTTTTTTTTTTTTCCACATTAGAACTTGTAACAACATTTAAGAAATGCAGTTTATATGAGTTTATTGAATTTTTAAACATATATAGGAGATGTCCATTAAATTTGTGAACAGCTCATAGTATTTTGTTGCAAAGTATTTATGCTAAGGAGGAAGGCATCTTTCTCTAAGTAAGAACAGGAAAAAGGAAAATAAAGAAAGAAGAAAAGGACTCGTACCAGCTGAATGTTGATGAAATCTTCTGTATCATCGATATACTCCTTCAGCTGAAATTATATGAAAAATTAATTGATACCATAGGAATTAAAGTAAGAAGAAATGAAATATCATGATTACATATTATACCGAAGTCAGTTTGTTCAGTGTGCTGTCGATGACAACAAAGTAGGCCTCCAACAACATTTCCAGCTCTTCGATATTTTCTGTGGCACTTTCTGAGCTCCTGACACTTTCATGTCTGCTCCTTGCTATGCTAAGGCATTTATCAAGCCTCCTACTATCAGGAGGTGAGGAGACAGGAGAAACTGGAGCGGATATGGACAATCCACCATCATTTGACCGATATCCTACCACAGATTGATCACCATAGAATGAAGATTCCATGCGGCTTTTCTTTTCTGTTAGATACATTTCAGCCATGTCCCCATCATCATCCATTAGTTGTTCTATTTCATCCCTCACCTAGATGGCAATAAATAACTTTATAGCGATCAGAATAAAGAGAAAAATATATGACCCTGGATAATGTATCAAATATGACTACCTACATACCTTCTGAACTCTTCGAGTCAATGCAACAAGTCTGCTTTTTAGCCTACGAACACGTTCTAAATTCAGTGTGCTGATCTTTGAAGTAAGTTCATCCAACAGTGGATATGCTTCAATCTCCAATTCCGCTGCCTATCAAATTTGCATATTACATTGACTATATTAGACAAAGTGTATTATAAGAACACCAGGATTCAGGACGCTGTACTGCTCCTCTTCAGTAACTAGCAAATAGACAGATCAAATGTGCTCTTTCCTTGGTATTTTTTCTAAAGTTTTTTCGAGCTTCAAATTCATAATAACTGCTAAAGAAGGTTTTGTTAGCAGACAGTAACATACTTTAAAAATAAAAAATAATTAAAAAAAAAAGCAAATACAAGGCACAAGCTGTTAAGTTTCTACAAGTTGCATATGTTTGAGGCACAGATTTGGTATGCATGTGACCAGAATGTTTATCAACTAAAATCTGGAAACTTATGAAGATTTGATGAAGGAAGATAAAAAAGAGCTACACATTAAAATCAAGCTCTATCATACATCAAAAGGAATTTTCGTTGATTACTTATATTACAACAATTTGAATTTCCACACTAAAATAAAATCGAAGGGCAAAAGACAAAAGATGTAAATAGCTGAGGTGTGGGATGGGTTCAGGTCTCCGTGGTCCTTTCCAAATCATAAATAGTTATCGTTTTATTTATCAGATCTAGCTAGATAATAGAGTTTAGTTGTGAAAAGCTCATGTTGCTCGTCGAAAATAGAACAGCAACAGACAAATGAACAAAGAAATTTAAGGAAGAATTCTGGATTCTCTAAACAACACATGAAGCTGCAAGACAAAGAAAGAAGGTGCGTGGCAAACTTTTTAAGGCATGTATTAGCTATATGATGCCCTAGCTGTAAATATCTACCAACATAACTGTGTGTAAGCTAGGGAGGTTCTAGAAGGAGATGAGTTAGCAAAATATCTTGAAGTTAGTTAGAGGTAGTTAGTAAATAATCTAGAAGGGTCGACTGATCACATATATAGTGAGGAGTTGTAACCGATTCATTTGACCCTTCTAGATTATTTACTAACTACCTCTAACTAACTTCAAGATATTTTGCTAACTCATCTCCTTCTAGAACCTCCCTAGCTTACACACAGTTATGTTGGTAGATATTTACAGCTAGGGCATCATATAGCTAATAGCATGTACCTGAGAATCCAGAAATGTACAGGCAGCCTCTAATGCAACTTCAAGAGCTCTGAACTCAAAAGGCAGGTAATCTGGAGATGTGTTTCCAAACATATTGTCAAAATTTCTGCTTCCTCTCCTTCTGCTTAATTCTGGACCTTCAGACTGCCAAACATCCCCTACTCCTGCAGCTTGTAACCGTCTCTGCAACTCCACCACATACTGCAGGACATAGCTATCAAGGGAGTTTAAGAGCAAAACCTCATCTGCGGTGATGATGCATCGTATCTGCTCAAGATTTACAACTATTGCTTTCTCTCTGCCGAGGATAGTAGATGGGTAGACAAATAATGGGTCTAGTAACCTTAGATCACGTGCAGGAAGATCACAACGGCGCATCATAGAGAACTTGTCAACCTCAATCACTTGGGAATTTCCATTTACATCAACACGTATCCATGATCGAAGGCCTTGCCCACGCTTCTTCAAGCCTGATACATCTACCCCCTGAAATGGGGCACGACCAGAGGCAGATGGCCTGTACGAATTGTCTCTCAGATTAACAGCTGATGCAGGTTTTGGTGGAAGCAGACGTTCTTTGAGGTCTGCCATCACCTGACAAATTCCACAACTACATAAAAAAATATGCCGCAGATGAGTAATAAAATTGCAAATTTTAAATATGTAGAGCGCAATAACACTGTCTGAAAATAGAGGCCAACAGTTCTAGACATTAAGAGCTGAAGGCACTCAGTATTTCTTTCATAACAAAATTCAGAATAAATATCTTAAGGAAGATACTAATTTCTCCAGCAACGAGTTCAGAGTACATGAATTGTTTAATACAATCAATTACAAGCTATCAAAACTAGAGCCGTCGTCAATATTGCTAACTCACAACAATTTCTTAATACAGAAGTAACTAAATATATCGAAGAAAATATAAAAATCAAGGCGGTTTCACTTCAATATATAATCAAACCCACACAGTCAGAAAAAGCAATAACTTTCAACACAACCACAATCAAACGACAACCGGGAGACCAAATACGCAGCAATAAACAATTACCTCCGAAGCAAGGTAATTCACAAGCATTTACAACATTAGTGTAAAAAAATTACAGCAACAGGCCACCAACAAAAAATAATTTCGCAAATCACCTCAACGAAGGAGGAAAATTAGAGTTTCTCCATGGAGCAGATGAATCTGCGGATAATCCGAATCGAGATTCAGTCATACAGATAAAACCAAGACAGACATTCAGAGACGCATAATTCCTATCCAAAGCGGACCCGCAAAATGGATTAAGATTCAATAATCGAAAGTCGGGAAATACCAGAATCGAGAGGCAAATCGAGGAATGATGGCGGCGGTAACAACGGCGTAGAGTGGAGTCGAAGAAACAATGAAATGATGATCTACTGATTACTGAGAAGTGCGATTAGCAGTTTAATGTTTTGTTCCCAACTTTTTCAATTATCTTTTAATTTTAATTCCACAGTTAATGTATTTTAGAATAATATTAAAAAATGTAAACCATTTTTCTCCTTCATTTTGGGGGCCCAATTCCAACACCAAGTTCGGCTTGGTTGTATTTGGGTATATACTTTTATGGTGCTTTCACATAGGGATGAAAATTATTTATGGGATAATAAGGAAAAATATGCCAATTCCCAAAAGTTTAATAAATTAGATAATTTTATACTAGTTTTAGGGAATTAAATCTCACAGTTTCCTTAATGTTATAAAATTTTATTCACCAATACTGACTGAACCGTTAAATATCATGACTGAACCGTTAAATATCATGTGGCGCTGATGTATTGATTACTCACTAAAAGTCAAGATTTTAGCCAAATTATTATCCATAATCAATTAATTCAATTTGACTGATGATTTTTCAAAATTATACAAAAAACTATATTAATGATTGAATTAGAATATATTATTTTAATTAAGAAATAAAAATATTATTGAGAAGACAAACATAAAAACAAAATACATTAATGATTGAATTGGATATTAAAGATTATTAGAAAATTAAAATTATTATTTAAAATAAAAATGATGCATTTATGTTATAAGACATTAATGTGGTGATAAGTTCACATAACTCTTAACAGTTGAGTCAGCAACAAGGATAAAATTCTCTTACACAATTAAACTGTGAAATATAATTTTTATTAAATTTGAGATAATATTCCTCTAATATCGCTCTATTTATTGTAAATTAAATTTTTTATATGCGCATTGATACTCTTTCATTTATTATAAATTAATTTCATATACTAATACATTAAATATGCATAGGCTAGTATTGTGTTTATGATACCCTTGACTCCAAATGCAGTAATACAATTAAAGAATGGCTTAATTTTGTTCTTATTTATGAATCCAAATTAAATATATCAATGCATGACGGTAATCATACTATACAAACTATTATTCAACATCATTTGCCACTTTTAAACAATGACTAATCATGACTTTTAAAGGGTTCAATTGTTGCTGCAACATATTAGAACTAAGAAAACTAATACTTTTACATAAATTATAAGGATGGCAATCTTCAACCCGACACGAACTCAACACGAAAAAAATGAATTAGGTTAACTCATTTAATTTTTGAGTCAACTTCGGGTCAACCCGTCCAACCTATTTAATTTTCGGTTTGGATTCGGATCAATTTCGTGTGGGTCAATTTCGTGTTGATCCGCGAACTCATTTGACCCACCAATAATATCAATTATTATTATTATTTATGAAATATAATTACATAAATATTTAATGAATAAAATATAGCCTAAAACCAAAATTTTTAAATAATTAACACAATTTTTTAATTTTTAAAATAATTATTACAATTTATTAATTTTTAAATTAATTAACACATTTTTTTAAAAATTTTTAAAATAATTAAACAGAACATTTCGATCGACCCGAAGATAAACAGGTCGGATTCGAATTAAAATTTCTAACCCGCAAAAATATACAAGTCGGGTTCGGATAACTGTGTCGCTTATTATTATCAGGGCACAACCCGATCCATTTGCCACCCCTAATAAATTAACATATTCTCTATTATTTCCAACATATAATAATACTACTAAAAAAATAAATAAGATTATAAAATCATAACTTTCTCTAAAAAAAAACAATGATTCAAGAAAAGAATACACAATATTTACACGTTATTACAATGAGAAAGGGTGTATTTCTCCCCCATACTCAAAGAAAGAAAACACTATATACAAATAACAAAACCTCAATGCATCTTCACTACTTGCAAACAATGTGAAGATGTGGGTTTCTCAATCAAAACCATGATTAGATATATATATATATATATATATATATATATATAGATAAGCAGATTAGATGTAGGGGTTGATGTGGGACGAGTAATCACGAATCCCAGCTCCTTCCCACCCCATCCACTCCTCCCAAAGCTCCCAATCTTGATCGTTCATCCCCCTCATCGCCTCATCCTCATCACTCTCTTCATTATACATCATCTCCACACCACTCACTTCCCCTCTCAGATTCCTCATCACAAGCTGCAACCACACAACACATGTTTATCATGATCAACAAACTATTTCAAAAAGTCCAAAACCGCATCATTTCAAGAAACAAAAAAATGCCCCTGTCAGCATCAAGTTTTGTGGCCTCTAGCAGACAAAGGGATTAGGCTTTCATTGATTGAGAATGACTCACCCACCCAACTTTGTCTGATTATAGTAGATAAAGCAATTTTCAATTATGAATAATAGTGATGAGTGTTAACTAGAAAACAGTAATACAGCTTTCACACAGTATGAGATATGATGTGTTTGTGTCGCTTCTTACATCATATGCTTCATTAATTTGGTGAAATTGGACGCCACAGTTGCTTCCTCTGCAGACATCTGGATGATACTGCAATGTTTCAAAAGCAACAGCTCAATAAATGCAAATTAAATAGGAAAAGCAAACTGACTAAACAAAACAAACAAGAATGGTCAAAAATATAGTAGCATTTGGATGAAAGGATATTGAGATGGACTCTAAATCAGGAGTAGCTAATCTACTGGGGATATTGGAATTGATTCATTAGCATTCTTGTTTCAAATTTCATTAGCAAATCTACTCCAAGAAATTCTAGCTTTTGCAGGGCAACAATAAATGAGCAAATCTTCAAGATAGACTGAAATTTAAATTTCAAAATCAAGATCCAAGTATCCAACCACTTTGATGAAGCAGCAAAAAAAAAAAATACCTCATTTGCAAACAAAAACAGATAAAGAAATCTTTCTAAGCCACTCAAAATAGAAGACGATAGCTCGGAAGCAGACAACTTTTCGATGAGAAATTCGGAAAGAAAACATTTTTAAGCAATAACGAGATGAACGAGCAAATTAAACAATCACCTTTTTCGCGAGCTGCCTGAAAGCGTTCCTGACCTCAGATTCAGAAGCACCGGGGCGAATGCTCAGAGTCTTGTACGGATCACTCACGGCGGAAGAGAAGACGCAAGAAACCCTAAATCCCTTTCGATTACAATTTTTCTTATTAGTCTTACTCCTCAATATGCTCGTTGAAGACGAGTCCAGGAATTGAGCCCAAGGAGTAGATGCAGACCCACAACCCACAACAGAAGCCATTCTTCAAAAATCACACACAAAACCTACAAATGTCCGAGAAATTCCAATCGCACAACGCACAATTCTTGAATCGGGTTTTCTGTGAAGAAATGGAGATCGTTAAAAAGCGAATTGCGAAAGTGAAAGGGGAGGGGTGTGAATATATAGTGATGGGGGTGGAGTATGTATGATTTGAGGTCGTCGTCGAAAAGTAGGGACTCTATTTGGTAAACGCAAATTGTGGTGTGGACAGGATATGGGGTCAAGCACACTCGATCTTATCCATTCTTGGCCTTAGTTTTTGGTCCTAATCAGATTTGCGGGCCTCGCCTTCGCCTTTTCCATTCTCTCTCTCTCTCTCTCTCCCCTCATTCTATGTGCTGAAAACCATGCACTGTGAAACCGCCTTCTGTATCTATTTTCTTTTCCCTTTTATTTTGAGACAAAATCCCACCAAATTTCAGTTATTAATAATGTAAAATCGTGACCGTTAAAAAACACACATAAAAGCATAAAAGCCGTCGGTTTAAGGGTAACCTGTAAAATTAAAAGGAAATAAATAAAGTGTTGAAATAAGTAAATTATGACATCAGAAATGGTTGTTGCATAGTTTGGATAATGTTATCCATTTAGGATAATTACTACTTTTAAGATATAGCAACTCTGCAACTGTAGTATCACCCTTTTGCAATTAAATTTGAATGAAGTTTGTTGAATGTGTACATGAAACAAGGCTGTTTTATTATTCCAAAATCTAATCTAATTAATATTATAATTGTAAAAGTCAAGAGATGTTGCAAGCATGTCTTTCCAATAATTCGAACTAAAATGTACACAAATTTGTGTTAAATCATACATCAATCTGGGCCATCTTATAATGTTTGAAACATTTCTTTTATTAAAAAACGGTTTTATATAAATAGTAATAATATCAAAATCAACTTAATTATAATGATGGGAACTTCAAAAATCAATAATTTAAGTTAAAAATAATTTCATACTATGCGTATGAAAATATGTGTTAGTTGGATCTAACAATTTGGAATTCATAATTATTTATTATCCCTAATATTCCATTCAACTGCACATGCATTGAATGGTCTAACAAGTTTATAGGCATGACTGAACCTGTGTCTGTCTCGCTCTAACTCTTAGCGATAATCTAAAAAATAGCTATTGTAAAGATTATTTTCATTTTAATGAGCCGAGTTAAAGTCGAACAATGCCAACCTTAAGCTCAATTAAATTTTTTAGTTCGAGTGTTGTTATTTTTAACTTTTAATGAGAATGTACAAATTTTTATGAATGATAATTTAATTAAGTAATGAGTATATTATGCTCGGTAAGGTGCACGAGGCTAACTTAAATTGATTTAAGTCGTGATCATCCATCTCTAATATAATGATAAAATATCATTCATAACCATAATACTAGTAAATACACGAGGGGGCTAATTGCTTTAATGAATAGCCTTTAATGTCTTGAATGATTTTTCTTGAGCCTTTGCACAAGGTATATCGAGAAAATAGAAGGGTAAATATTATAAAAATATGTCGAGGACATGATTGAAGTAATTTGTAGTTTCTTAGTAACGACCTATATATTCAATCATAATATTGTAATAATTTTAACTCAAATTTATAAAGCATATACCCATGTTCTTTTCTAACATAGCTTTTCCTCACTTACACCTAAGAATTAATTTCTAAATTATCCATTCCCCATACATGTATAATATTTCAACCATACATATTCACACATTTTTTTATGTAAGATTACCAAACTGTCCCTTAGTCATTGTTCATATTCCGAAACAGACCCATCTCATAATAATACTAAAATGAACATTCAAGAAGCACTGTCGCCAAAGACAAAACTAAAACAACACAGTTACTGAATTCGTATATTATTCTTTAAAATTTAGTAAGGGGGCCCCTTATTCCATCATCAAAACAACTTCTACCACTCATCCTAAAACAGCAGTATTTACAAACGACGTAATGTAAAAAAAACATATACCAAATGACCAAACCCGATGAATAGAGATCGGAAGCTCTGCAGCTGGCATTACTTTGCTGAGGGAACAACAGGCTGCTCCGTGGGAGATGATTTTGCGACTACTGGTTTCTTGAATTGCACCAAGATCATCGTCATGTTATCGCAACCTTCCTGCCCAGATGTTGGCGCCAAACACCTATCAAGCACCTTTTCACACACCGCAGATAGCTTCTTTTCCTGCAGATTTTTTTTTTTTTTTTTTGACTCAGTTTTTTAGCTCCATAAAATATGATAGCTAATAGGTGAAGTAACTTACAGAATTCAATTGGTGTTTTACGAAATCAACTGCTTGTTCACTTGACATGCAATCCCTAGCACAAGAAACAAAAGGCAATGAATGACTGTGTGTCTATACAATTGAGATATGAGCCAAAGAAGCAAAATCTGGTAACAGATTCAAACATGAAATGCATGAACCACAATGAATAAGAAAAACATAAGCAACCAAAGAGCATTGAATTCTGCTAAGATGCATGTAAACGATTTATGTTCATAATGTCTGCACGCTCCTTTACTAGACAACATTAATTAATACCATTTTTCGTTAACATTTGCTAAAAAGAAAAATTGCATCCCATAATGGAATGCATAGCTCCGGTAAAACAAATGAAAAATAAGTTAACCTTTGGCAAGAATGTCAATTATGATTTGTAAATACTTTAATTGTTAAAATCCTGTTTTCTCTAGTTGATGATATAACCAGGATATCTTTTTCAAATCCTCAACAAGAAAGCTCAAAAAGCACTCCAAACTTGTTCAATAAACTTCAAGAATATAATAAGGATAAGAATAAAGAATAGCTCAGTATCATAGATATACATATAAAATCTGGAGAACACTTACCATATCCCATCACATGCTAAAATAAGAAAGTCATCATCTTCAGTAAGCTCGACCTGGTTGGGGGCAAAACAGTTCTAGAGTATGTTATGTTGGCAAATAGTTGCAGTAAGACCGAAAGCAAAGGGGTAGTTTACCGCAGCTTTCTACCAATCACACAAAAATCTATCTCTACCATTTTATTTAAGAGCAGTGTGCAACAGTACTCTATTGAATTTGTTTCAGATTGAGACAAGCTGGTAAATTATACTCCCTCCGTCCCGTCATATTAGGGACGGAGGAGAATGCACAATAACCAATATGTATTAGTGTAGAAGAATTAATATTTTATTGGTGAGTGTGAAAAAGTTTGCTATTTTGGAAAATGGGAATAATAAATGGGACGGACCAAAAAGGAATATGGGACTAATATGACAGGACGGAGGGAGTAACTTATAAGCTCAAATATAGAACAAAACTCGACATACCTTGACTACGTCAGGGTTTGCTGTCACAATTTGCTTTTCAGCTGGCAATGATTTATTTTGCTTCAATTCCATGTCACCTGAAAATATTTGAAACTATCATTATGGTTAGAATGATAATGGAGCACCCTCATGCTCCAGCCAGATGGCTGGGTCCATTCTACGTACCAATTGCTCTTGACAAGTTCAGGCTCCCATTGACCCGACCATATTGCACATACCCACCAGCATCTAATATCCTTTCTCTCTCAGCAATAAGATCTGGCTTGTGATCCTTGGATAATTCGAATGCCTGCTTGAAAGTTTCAGTCGATAATCCGAGATGCAACATCTTATGTATAAATGAATGATCCGTAATTTGTCACAGCTAATTGCAAGGACATGATATTCTCCAAACAGAGGAAAATACCTAAAATTTATTTTTAAGAATTGCCAATTCAATTAGCCATCTGCATTGTTTTCTCTGAAAACTCTGATGTGTGTGTAAAGGGCATTTGCTAGACAAACAGTTTAGAACAACCAATTTGAACTAACCCTCAAAAGTTAAAAACGAAATAACAAAAATTCACCTGCCCCTTACGACACATGACACAGCGGGAATCACCGGCATTTGCAACAAGCAGTTGATTATTTTGCAAAATTGCAATACAAGCTGTGCTTCCAGAACTCGGGCCTCCGTAATCCGAGTGACTTCCCTGCATTTGGGAAGATATCAAGGAAGCCTTATGTGCAATATAATGTTCATGAGTCAACAAATCCGAACATCTAGCAACCCATCCATCATTGTGAATTCAGGTTGAGAAGCTCTTAAAGAGAGTTTTATTGTAGTAAGAGTTTTTTTTTAAATTTTTTTTTATGCAAGAAACAATCTCTTCTCCTTATAGATTTGACATGAAAACAAAAACACATCCAGCATCATGTAGAAACAACAACACAAAGATTTCTGAAAGAGGACACATCTTCACAAATTCTGTCATATACTCGTAGATTTGCCATTTTCTGACCTAGGTGCAAATTGCTACTCTATAAACACATAGTGGAACAGATCTCAACAAAATCTTACGAGAGCACACGCGTTGCAGATCCAAAAGCATTTATTAAATCTTTGACCATGCAAATATCAAGAACTTAAGGTTTAGAGACATTGATAGGGTAATGCATGCAACTAAGCACTATGCAAGATACACTTATACACTGCTTTATTCAATTTTCAGAACAAGAAACTTATTAGTGAAGTCAGTGCAAGTTGGGGCAGATAAAGTATTGTGCACACACCGACTTAGACAAGTCTGAGCCATGATCTTCTTCAGTCTTTCGTAAATTCTCTCCATTACTAGTAGATTGGTCTGCTTTAGCCCTGAGTAGTTCCAACTCTTTATGTCCATTTTTCCCACACATCATCTCATCCATTCTGCAGCAGAAAAGATATTATGTAACAAACTTGCTAGTATAAATAACAATCTATATTAGAACTAGAAATTGATGGATTTAAACTAACTACTAAGTGAGAATGGGTCATGTAGGCCCAGGACTGAAGCAAACATCATATTGAAGAAAGACATATGGCAGACTTTCTTCACATAACTATTTTTTGAATGTAGTTATGCATAACGAACTGCAGCTTTTGACCAGTGATGGGAGCAAAGCAATTCCTCGAGAACTTATATTGCACTTACACTGGCCCAAGAGAAAGTGTCGAAAAGTTAAAAGTCCAGAGCCTCAATGAAAATTTGAAAATAACCTGAGAAAAGCCTTTCTGACAGAAGTTTCAAGATCACCCGCTGCATATGCTTCATGATTCAGAACCTGTTGATGAAGAAACTTGGCACAAAATCTTGAAACTTCATTGCCTGCAAAGTCAATCAGCCAGCTTTATCAATATAAAACTGCACAAAAACCACAATAAAATTCCTAGCAAACATAAGTTACTGTTCTTTCAATGACTACAAACCATCTCATAGCTGAATAGTGTACTGTGCATTTACATTTATTTCAGAAAAAATAAAATACAAGCTTTTGACAGATTGAGGTCATTTTAGCAGTATCTACACTTCAATAATACTCTACATCTTGTACGCTCTTATCACAAGGACTGAGATTTTCCAAAAGCATGTGCACATAAACTTAACTTGGTTTGGTTCTACTTATTAGTTATCTTAATTTCTCAAGCAGGATGAGGTCCCTAGATCAATCAGAACTCATAAACAGCCAAAGTTGCAAACCAACAGCCTTAGGTTTCTTAGTGGAAAGTCTCAGTGCACCAACTATTCACCAAAAGTTGAAATTTTGATGGTCAGTACACAGCCAATGGTCAAGCGAACTTAGATTAATGTCATCTCAACTGCTGTCAGCATAAAGAAAAAGAGAGAGGAAGTACAGATTCATATTAATATTTAAAAGATAATGGATTTGTGTTTTACCCCCATGACCATCATAAACTCCAAAGAAAGAGGTTGAATCATCCAAATTAGTGAACGCAGCATGCTGTAGAATAACTCGACCAAGAAAAAGAAAAAAAATAAGGTCTCTCTTATGAATACATGAACTATACAGATTCATAGAGAAATGTTCCGCATTTGGTAAGGCAAATGAAGATAGTGAATACTAGATAATTAAAATTGCATCTTCCAAAATGATAGTCATCTCCACTTCTTAAATCTTAACTGCAGTGGATTCTAAAGAGTTCAATGTTATTGCAAGAAACCTAGTAAAAAATTAAGAAAGAGGCACGGCTGACAGCCTGACATCAATGCTCCACCTAATTCAAATTTTTTTATTACTACTAGAGAACCTTCAGAAGACAGTATAGTCAGAGAGGTTCAGCATTTCAGATAGTATTCAAAGCCATATTCTCCTATGCAAATGAAAATCTCTACAAAAATATAGCTACAAAGTGGAGAGATGCAGATATATATTTGTACATTGCATTCTTTCATCCATCGGTTTCACTATAATTTCATTAACTCATCAGGTCATGCATTCCAATGGTGTCATGGACACTGAGCTTTTCTGCAACATATTGATTGTGATAAAGAGAGGATAATTCCATGACCTAATATTAAAAAACAGCATTTTGTTGGCATACTGGCTTGTTCAGGAGTTGACCCTTATAACCATCGGGCATCCTATCTATATACAGAAATCAAACTCAAATGCAGACTAGTCCCTATATATCTGGAAGGAAGCGAAAAATGGTTGCCATAAGCATAAATCTACAGTACATAGAAATCAGAATTCAGATTTCAGAACTGCCGAAAAAACGATAAGTTGGAAATATAAATACCATCGGAGTTAAAGATTAAATGGACATGAAGTTGGAAAAGGCTAAAATGGAAGTTTGTGGATGAAAGGAAAAATTAAATTAAAATCAAATATTTAAGAAGAAGAATCATTTACAGCATCTTCCATGGTCGCTCGCCAGCCCTGCATAGATGACAAACCATATCTAAGCCTGTCATTTTCACCATCCTCAGAGGATTTCCCAGTCTTGGGAGTGGAAAGGTATACCCCCATTTCAAGCTGCAAAAAACAAATATCCATGCTTATTTGACTGATCAAAAACCAATGTAGAATTAAAGTACAGGATCCACATCACCGGTTACACCATGATGAAGAAAAAAGACAAAAAGAGTTGGGTATGGGAACGCTAATATTTGTGGAATGCATTTCAAACTTCATGACACAGAAAAAGAACATAAGCCCAGAAGGCCTGGGTGGACCCTGCCCATTGTAGAGTCTATGAGGGATGCATTTCATTCTAAAGAGTAGATACTATTTCCATGTCCAAGAGTCTTATCATTGAGTTGGTTCTCAAAATCATGTTTAAGATTTTGAGATATAGTTTTAGAAGCAACAACAGTCTTTTTTCTACTTCTCATATAATCATGAAAACTGACTTTACTAAAGAACAAAGTTCTTAAACAATTTAAGTAGATTTCATCTCTCAAATCTTTATACCCACAAGTAACTAATTATCAAGAAGGGTGCCCGACTAATTATGTACAGCTTACAAAGAATCTGTATACATTTAAAATTATAAAACACAAGATTAACATCGACATCACTTTTCATATATTTCAACAACGCAGTGATGCACAATTCTCAATGACACTGTCATGAGAACTAGAAACTCAAGAAAGCCACTAGAATGCTCTAGCCATTGTCCATTTATATTATGAACGTGCAATTGTAAATTTAAAATGCATGCATATTTGCAGAAAATGTTCTCATAGAGTCATGTCCTACTATAAATTAATATAACCCGTCTACTCAATCATATTTAAACCAGTTCATTAAAAAAGGGGGCGGGGATGATTTTGAGACATAGTGTTAGACGCAATAGAAGTCATTTTCTTACTTCTCATACGCACATGAAAACTGACTTCACTAACTAACATAGTTCTTAAAAACAACCTTCATTGAGTGAGTTCTGTAAAAAATTTCGCTGTAATACAGAATAATCAAGGAAAAAAAAAAACATTGCAGAAAAGAATAATTAATGCAATACAGCAACAATTTCAAATATCATTGCACATAAATTCCCCAACTCAATACATGATTCACACGTTCATACATCCTAAAAAAACTTCATTCAAACACTTTGTGCTTCTACACCACACACAATGACACAATTCCAATGTTCCGCAAGAAGTGCAAGATTCAAAGCACGAAATCAAAAAAAAAGGCCGCAAATCAAATAAATTAAGAAGATCCTAGAAAATGATCGCCAACAAAATTAAAAATCGCAGAGAGGAGAAAACAAATCAACAATCTTACAAGAGATTAGGCAATTAGTAATAGAATCGTTCGTGGTCGAACATCGCACTAACCTCTTTTGGGGAAGAGACGCCGATAGATTAATGATTGCGATTTGGGTGGCTGTTAAACAGTTTTCTTCAGGGCCAGGGGTGCATTCAAATGGAGCGTCTAGTGTTTATAAAGTATTTTGGGAAACTGTGGGCTACCAAAATATACCTATCACAGAATATACACGCATCATTGCTATTCAATTGAAAAAATAAAAAAATTATTTCTTTTCAGTTGAATATTCAAAGATCTTCCAATGTATTCTCAACAATTCTTTATATTAATTAACTAAAATCTGTTTAAATCCCACGTAAAATCGGAATAACATACTAACTGCACCTCTCACTTCCACAATCATTCCTATATTCTATTATTATATTCAAATTATAGTATTTAATACTTTTAATTGTTTGATTAGTTTTATATTTATTTTAATTAATATTTTATTATTGTAATTGATTAATTCACAGTCATAAATTATGTATTTTATAAAAAAAATTATTTTGTTCATAAAAATCAATTTGAATATATTGTATCATACTTAATTTTTAATTTATTATAATAAATGTTAAAATTAATAAATATGATAGTAGAGTACTAAATGGAGCATTATTAAAAAAGAGTAGAGGATTATAATGATTACAACTATTTAGATTTTCCATTTTTCCTAATCAAGTAATCACATCCACAATTTTCTATCTATATTTGAACTATTGGTGAAGCAATAATTCAAATAACTTAATTATCCACAAATAATTAGTGAGTTATTTTATTTAATGTTGTATATGGGTGAACATGAGTTAAATTGGCTCTATTAATCACTCAAAATTGATTTTAAAAAAAAACTCAAAATTAATTCAATATTAACTAAGTTGAGTTCGAGCACAAGTTAGTTGAGTAGTCGTCTTGTTGAGCTTGAGCTCCACCCTACTCACAATTCATAAAAATAAATCTTAGCTGTTGGGGCCAGGCCCACGGGCCCAGGCCCGAAAGACAAGTCGGCCCATGTAAACAAGTCCAACCCGGAAGACTAGCCCACCAGAGCCAACAAGACGCTGAAATCCGCCCAAGTCAAGGCCTCTTCATCGAGGACCAAAGCGCCTCGATGACGAGGATCCGAGCAGGTCGATATAGAGACGGTCCGTGAAGATAAACCCTAGCTTGCTGGCGGCGCCTGAACGTTGGAGCCCTAACCTCCCCCGAAAATCCCGCAACCGTCCCGATATTCGCGGCGGGCCGTTGCAGCTCGATACCTAGGGTTAGCTGCTGCCTGACTGCCCCTATCCTGTCTATAAATAGGGGCAGGGGGCTCATTTTTTGTATTCATTCTCTCATAGTGAATCCTAGCCGAAACTCTGCTGAATTTTCTACAGATTCCGTCCCTCTTTCACGCCAAATATATTTACGTTATTTCGCTTGTTGTTTATTGACTTTTCCGTCATTTATCCTTGTTCATTCTCATTACTTTTTCGTTATTATTTGCGATGTTCTCATAAAGTTCTAAGGGCTCCATTTTCACGTAAAATCGAACCTCAACATTTGGCGCCCACCGTGGGGCCCTTGGGACTATTTTCTCGTTGATCTAATGGCAGGTAATAGCGAGAAAGCCGGGAATCAAACAAAGAAGACGACTGGAGCTCCCCCATCAAAGCCATCCGGTTCGAGGGAGCTCGTCCCTGTTGACGAGCTGGTGCGGCAAACTTTGCAAACCAGCGGCGCCCAGGCTGTACCTCTGGAACTGCTGAACACAATCCTGGCACGACTGGCCGAGGAGGCTGAGGAGAACCGGCGCCAAGCAAAGGAGATGGACTCTAGAATTATGGAGTTGCATGCTACCAATCATGCCCTGGCGGAGGGAGAACGAGCAGCTTCGCAAGGAGAACGTGCTCCAGAAGCAGCCCTTCATCGAGGAGCCCCTTACTAGCGAGAAGCCGTCGGATCCTCGCAAGAACTTGGCCCACGACTTGGAGGAGGCAGTCGACCTTGACACGCCAGCAACGTTGGATCCAGGGCGTAGACCTACGGGGGCAACAACCTACCGGCCGACTGATCGTCCCGCCACCGAGCCACCACGGGGCGTGTATGAAAAACATCTCGAAGCACGCATGGCTGGGTTGGAGAAACTCATTTGCCAGATCCCGGGGATCATCCCTCCGGACTCGCTGATACCGCGGGATAGCTACGCTGACTCGCCATTCACACCCGACATCACCAACACGGATATCCCGGCTAGATGCACACCACCTTCGTTCCAGCTGTATGATGGGATGACCGACCCGGAGGATCACATAGCCCTCTACAAGCAGAAGATGCTGACCACCTTGATCCCGGGCGACCTACGCGAGGCCTGCATGTGCAAAAGCTTCGGGGCGAGTCTGACCGGACCAGCACTCCAATGGTTCGTCAACCTACCGAGGAGCTCCTTTTCGACGTTTTTGGAGCTCCACATGGCCTTCAGGAAGCAGTACTCCAACTGCCGACGCATAGCCAAGCACCCAGATGCGCTCAACAGCATACGCATCAAGAAGGGAGAGTCTTGAGGTCCTACGTGGGGCGATTCAACCAGGAGCTCGCCTCTATACCGAACTGCCCTCCTCTCACCGCTGTCTTCGCTTTTAAGAATGACTTAGACGTGTCCTCGAAACTCTATCGCGACTTGACTAGCCACCCTTGCTACGGCATGGACTCGGTCCTTTCGCAAGCTTGGGCTGAGATTAATTGGGAAGAGGATGAGCCGAACCGCATAGCGCGTCTGAATGAGCAAAAAGCTTACGAGCTTGCCAGTCAGCATCGAGAGGATCGACATAGAGGAGGCTCCTCTAGCTCGAGGTACGTGGACCGGAAGGATTTCCGAAACAATCGTCGCTCTCGACGAGATCACCCTTACAGCCGCGCGCCGCGTGCGGGGGGAGGTACCGTACAACATCTGCATCGACCAGAACTACCTGGTCAACAACGTGCTCAAGGGGCTCGGCGGCGCCGTGAAATGGCCAGCCAAGATGAAGTCTGACCCCAAGACACGGGATATGAAGAAGTTTTGTGGCTTCCACAATGATCATGGCCACAAAACCGAGGAATGCCAAGCCTTACGTCTAGAGGTGCTAGAGCTACTAAAGAACTGATTCCTTACCGAGTACCTGACGAACAAAGGGAAGAACACATGGACGAGGGGCAGGCAAGCCAACCCTACTGGAAACGCGGAGCCTCAGAACAAACCACCACCCGCCGAGCGAACGATCCACATAATCGTCTGAGGGTTAGAGATTAGCGGAAGGTCGCGCTCTGCGGCCAAGAGAGCCCGCAGGGTCCTTAATCAAGAGGTCCACCACGTTAGCCCCATGCAGAGGTATGAGGCAATTGAGTTCTCTGCCGAGGACATGCCGGTGCTCGTCCATCCACACCATGACGCGCTCGTGATATCACTTTTGATATCAAACTGCCAAGTGAAGAGGTTGCTCGTGGAT
This sequence comes from Plectranthus barbatus, assembly GCA_026898455.1. NCBI lineage: Eukaryota > Viridiplantae > Streptophyta > Magnoliopsida > Lamiales > Lamiaceae > Plectranthus > Plectranthus barbatus. The sequence continues at coordinate 445,816 of JAPKLW010000482.1, forward strand.
AATGGCAGTTCCGCGAATATCATGTTCCTTCGAACATTGAAGGAGATGCAGATTCCCATGAGCAAGATAGAGCCAGTAACCATGACCCTCTACGGTTTCAATGGGGACCAGCAGCGAACGATTGGAGAGATCACCCTACCCATATACTGCGGAGGCCTAAACCTGGACGTGAAATTCCAGGTCGTAGATGCCACCTCCGCGCATAATGCCATCTTGGGGAGGCCTTGGATTCACGAGCTTAAAGCGGTTCCCTCGTCATATCACCAAGTGCTCAAGTTTCCCACTCCCTGGGGAATCCAGACTATCCGAGGTGAGCAGAAAGCGTCAAGGGACTCCTATTACGCTAGCTTCCAAGCCATCTGTGCGCAGCAGCACGGCTTTACGTCGACCCCTGTTGATCGACCCGAAGCTGAGAAGCTAGAGGAAGTAACCATAAATGAGTCAGATCCGACTCGCACCACTTTCGTAGGGGCTGAGCTCCCCGCTGATGTCAGGAGCACCCTTATAGGGTTCCTCCGAAGCAAGGTTCACGTATTCGCCTGGTCGCACTGTGAAATGACCGGAATCGATCCGTCAGTCATCACACACCACCTCCAGGTGGACCCAAACTGCAGGCCGGTGCAACAGCAGCGACGGAAGTTCTCTGCAGAGAAGAACCAGGCCATCAACGAGGAGGTGCAGAAACTCATCGACATCGGGTCGGTACGAGAGGTGCACTACCCCACTTGGCTTGCCAACGTGGTAGTCTTCAAGAAAAAGAACGGCAAGAACCGGGTCTGCATTGACTTCACTGACCTAAATAAGGCGTGCCCTAAAGACCCATATCCTCTACCGCACATTGACGCCATAGTCAATGCAACAGCAGGGCACGAGCTTCTGAGCTTCATGGACGTATTCTCGGGGTACAATCAGATCCAGATGCACCCCAACGACAAAGAAAAGACAACCTTCATCCCCAGTCAAGGCATCTACTGCTACAAGGTGATGTCGTTCGGGCTGAAGAATGCGGGCTCGACATACCAACGCCTCATCAACTCTATGTTCAAAGAGAAGATCGGCAAGACAATGGAGATCTACATTGACGACATGCTCGTCAAGTCGCTCCAATCCCGGGATCACGTGGCTCACCTGGAAGATGCCTTCCAAACTTTGGAAAGGTACAACATGAAACTTAACCCGACGAAGTGTTCATTCGGAGTAGTTTCTGGCAAGTTCCTCGGTCATATAGTAACCCAAAGGGGAATAGAAGCGGATCCCACGCAGATCAAAGCTATCCAGGGTATAGAGCATCCGAGATCCCCGAAGGAAGTGCAAAAGTTGATTGGGCGCCTCGCCGCTCTCAGTCGTTTCATATCACGCTACTCCGAGAGGACTCACTCATTCTTTAACACATTACGGAAGGGAAAGCGGTTCGAGTGGACTGAGGAGTGCGCTAAGGCACTCGAAGAGTTGAAAGCCTACTTGGCTAGCCCACCTCTATTGTCAAAACCGGTCGACGGTGAGCCACTGATGCTCTACCTATCGGTGTCAGATCATGCGGTCGGGGCAGTGCTGGTAAGAGAAGTGGATGGCAAACAACACCCGGTGCATTATGCCAGCAAATCCCTGCTAGACGCAGAAATGCGATACACCGCCTTAGAGAAGCTCGCACTAGCACTCGTAAATGCCGCTCGAAAGCTGCGACCCTATTTCGAAGTGCATTCCATCGAAGTGATAACGGCTTATCCTATAAGAGCCGTATTGTCAAAACCAGACCTATCTGGGCGTCTGCTCAAATTGGCCGTCGAAGTAGGGGGTTATGGGATCCAATACGAGCCGAGGACCGCCATCAAATCACAAGTGTTAGCTGACTTCGTTGCGGATTTCTCTACAAATTTGCAACTAAAGGCGGAGCATGAGGTGGCCCACATGACGAAGGCCAACGATGATGTCGGGGTCTGGTCCCTGAAAATCGACGGAGCTAGTAACGTGCACGATAATGGGGCCGGAGTGGTCCTAACGGACCCGCACGGAGAAAACTACGAGCGAGCAATCCGGCTCGATTTCCCGACAACAAACAACGAGTCCGAGTATGAGGCGCTCGTCCAAGGAATACAGCTAGCCCTAGAGCTCGGGGCTCGCAGAGTCCGCGCAGAGAGTGATTCCCAATTAGTGGTCAACCAACTGGACGACACCTATGCCGTAAAGGAAAAGCATTTGAAACTGTATCACTTCGTGATAGAAAGATTAAAAGAGAAAATAGATGAATGGGACCTCCGCCACATTCCCCGAGAGTCTAACGCCCGGGCGGACGCTTTGGCAAGCCTAGCTACCACCAGCTCCTCCCAAAGTACCCGACCGATCCCCGAGGTCTGGTTACTAACGCCTTCCGTCTCCACCCAAAGCATTGTCGTGCCCGTCAATCTGGACGGCAGCGACTAGAGGATCCCGATCGTTCGATACCTAGCCGGAGAGCCGCCTATTGGCGACAAGAATGACACATTAAAAATCGAAAGAACAGTCGCTCGCTTCACCCTTATCAATGATAAGCTATACATGCATTCGCTCGGAGGACCCCTCCTCCGGTGTATCGCCTCTCCTGAAGTAGAAGGGGTGCTCGCAGAGATACACGAAGGCGACTGCGAAAATCACACTGGGGCTCGATCGCTGTCTCATAAAGTGATCACGGTCGGGTTCTACTGACCCACTCTGAAGCAAGATGCTACCAATTATGTTAGAAGATGCGATAGCTGCCAACGCTTCGAGTCGTCCACCCACAGGAGTGCGGAACCTCTCCACGCTTCAGTTACCCCGTGGCCATTCATGGTATGGGGAATGGACCTAGTAGGACCCCTCCCAAAGGGGACCGGGCAGAAGGATCACATCCTCATGGTGACCGACTACTTCACTAAATGGGTAAAAGGCGAAGCTCTTGGAAGAACTCGAGATTTGGAAGTCATTAAGTTCCTTTGGAAGCACGTCCTATGCCGTTTTGGAATCCCGAAAGAAATACGCACAGATAATGGACGACAGTTCGCCAGCGAAAGAATGCAAACCTTTTGCGACATCTACGGGATAAAACTGGTGTTCTCGACGCCACGATATCCCGAAGCAAACGGTCTAGTGGAATCCACCAACAAAACAATAATGGCAACCTTGAAAAAGAAGCTGAGTCCGCACGGGTCTAGATGGGTAGAAAAACTCCCCGCGGTCCTCTGGTCCTACCGGACCACGCAAAGGACTGCCACTGGCGCCATGCCTTTCTCTCTTGCGTATGGGATTGAGGCCGTAGCACCCGTCGAAGTCATCGCCCGAAGTCCGAGGGTAGAATTCGCAGACGAAACCGAGAACCTAGACCTACTTCAGAAAAACCTCGAGCTCATAGATGAGGTACGAGAGGACGCCGCAGTCAAGGCCTCCCAGCAACGGCTTCAAGTAGAGAGGTTCTACAATAAGAAGTTGAAGCTCAGGGGCTTCCAAGAAGGGGATCTAGTCCTAAGGAGGGTGTTCCAAAACACGAAAGAATCCAGAGTAGGAAAGCTAGCCCCTAACTGGGAAGGCCCCTACAAGTTATCCAAAGTAGTAGGGCACGGGGCTTACCAGCTTGAAACACTGGAAGGAAGAAGAGTACAAAACAGTTGGAACATCAAACACTTGAAGAAATACTATCATTAGTATACAGATACGCGTATTCTTATCTTATTCTTTCTTTTCACTTTGTCATTATTTATTCATAACACCTATACTAACTTGAGCGTCGGAGGGGCGATGCCCTCTTATCGCTGTTTCGCAGCCAAGTCGGAGGGACGACGTCGACGAGCTCTTCTGCTCGATTTCGACCCCCTCCACTCCTCCATATCGAGCCGATTACTACAACAGAGGAAGTCCAATTCGATAAGTAAGAATCAAAGCACGAAACAGGCATACAATAGGTTTCAACATAAAAGACAAGAGATTACGAAGGATGCGAGAGGTATATACTAAAAGCTCAAAAAATAGCAAAGCAGTAACAATGTGAATATACGTCGAAGAGAGTTGCAAATGGAAGTACAAAAACAAAAGACAAAGAGGAACGCCTAGGGAACTAGTCTTCAAGCAGCCGCATCCTCATCCAACTTCTTCTGGGCATCCCCTTCACCCCCATCGTTGATGAAGCTGTCCGCCTCCTTCTCCTCTGCACTCCTCTCAACCTCGATCTCAGGGATAAGCTCGAGGCGGGTCGGCTCCACTTCAACATCATGCATCTCGGCATCAAGACGCATCTCCTCGGTTACGACTGGCGACAAGGGCGGAGGTGTAGGCGGGCGCGTTATGTTGTCAAGGTCAAACTCCGGACACCTTCGCCCAACCAAAGCACAGATGGACCCTGTGACCATCTGCACCAGAAGGTCGAAAGTTGACTTGAAGTCCGGGTTCGCCACGACCTCCTGATAATCAACTCCAGTCCCCTTCTTCAACGATTCAACCTCCGCCTCGTGCGCCTTCTGCAGACCCCTGTAAGATTTGAGCTCCATTTCAGTCTTTTGCTGCGAGGCCTCAAACTTCGCAGCCGAGGTCCTCAGCTCTTCCTCGAGACCCTTGCACCGTCTTGACAGCTCCTGCCTCTCCTTCCTCAAATCATTGTATTTCTCCTTCCATTTCTGACTCTCCAACCTCGAGTCCTTGAGTTCTCCTGAAACTGACGCACGTTTGTTAGCCAGGTCGGCCCTCCTGTCCCTCTCGTCCTTGAGCTCCTTCCTTGACCGACTCAGCCCCTCACTTGCCGAGTCCAAGGATCTCATCAACTGTTCGGAGTAGACGGCGAACTTCCGAGTAGTCTGCGTAATAATTAAAAGCAAAGTGAGAAAATAACTAGCTACAACTGTACCGACCCGCAATTGTAAGCAGACACGCACCTCCTGGAAGTCCTTCTGCATCTCAAAATTTTCCTTGGCATACTCGCTGTCGAAGTCCGAGGCCTTAATATCCCCGTCAAGCATCTTTTTCACGTGAAGAGCGTAGACTGCCAACGAAGAGGCAATGCTCGCAGACCCCGAACCGACCAGGACCAAATCGAGATCCTTCAGCTGCCCGGTCGACCCCGACCGAGCCCTAGAGTCCACACTCGCATCGCGGCCCCTCTTCCTCCTTCTTTCCTCCCGAACACCTCGCGGCGGAGGAGAGGCAGCCCTAGTCGGTGGGACCATAGGAGTCGGTGGCAAACCCGTAGCCGAGCCCCCGGCAGCGACAGCCGTGTCGACTGGCTCGACAATGATGGGGCTAGTCGCCGGTAAGACAGGTGAAACCCTTGAGGTCTCAACCGCCAACCTCTTCGACGAAGGGGTCTCAGCAGTCGGCGCAGACGAAGAGGTATCCCTCGGATGCTTTTGTGCATTCATCGCCGCCAATAAATCAGCAGGTGTTAGCCCGACCATGTCCACAGGTATTTTCTCTTTTCGACCGTGCTCGTTAATCCAAAACTCAGCACCGATGCTCCTCTTGCCCTTGACGGATGAGAACTTGCGATCTGTCCTGGAATAAGCAATGTCCACTTGACTCTCCTCCTTGTCGGTAAGGACTGTCTGCTTGTATCCTACAAAACAAGAAATCCTCGGTAAGCAACCATTAGACATCAATATCGAAATGCATACTTAAGTAAATACGCAAAACCGCACTTATTGGAACGCCCCCCTCGTATAAACACTCTGGGTCAGAGTGACTCATCGGCACCCACACCCATTGGTTCTTCCAACCCGGGGTGTTCTGCTTACAACTAGTAATCATCGCCTCGGATAATGAGTCCCTCTTCGACAGGAAGTAATAGCCAGCCTCGTACCGCGCTAACCTATATAAATAATGCCACTCCCTAAGAGTCGGGTACCCTAGCCCGGCATCGTAAAACACGAGTAGTGTCCCCAACATATGGCACCAGCTGATAGGTGCAAACTGGAACGGAGCCAACCCATAAGAGAGTAAAATAGCTCGGAACCATGCATGAAGGGGCCACCCGATGCCATACTTAAGCACCGATAGGAAGAACGCCACATCATCAAGGCGAGGTGGTCTTCAACACCTCTCGTTAGGACGAGGTAGCGTAAAAGCCATCTTGTGACAAGCCACCCCATTGGAGCTCCTGGTCACAGAGTCCTCGGTAGCGAGGGACACAGCTGTGCGAACCGGATCATCAGGGTTGATCTGATCCTTCTTAATAAATGACTTGTCAACCTGAATCGGGATGAAGGAATCACTGCTGCCCTCGCTTGCCTCAACTGTGCCCACATCTTCAGAGATCTCCTCGGGGTCGAGATCGTGAATAGGATGCTCGCCATGGAACTGACCCCCCTCAGAGCCCGAGGAGGCGGCCTCTTGATGGGGTGACCTCCTCACCACCGACTCCCTAGAACTCGATGAAGAGGATGGCTCTTCCCAAATCTCAACCGGCAAACTAGCCATAGCAACTGTAACCACAAAAGTCCAAACAAAAATTGGCAAAGAAAAAGGCCCCTCGCAAAGCAAGAAAACGAAAAAACACGATCGAAAAATACGCATGCAAGAAACGAGAGGGAAAGGACCTCGTAAACAAACATTTGACGCAAACAACGATCACATAGCGACCCATCCATGCAATCAACCCACGCAACCCAGAAAAAGATGGACGACGGTCACAGAAATCAAATTCGAACACCAAATTCACAGCAACCCGATCGAGAAGCACACACCACAAGCATGATTAAATCGACAGCAAACCAACTACACATTCCAACATGCAACCCAAAACCCAACGTACCCAGTGGCATACACAACAATAACGACGAAGCAAGAACGCACCCTGCACCCATAGACTCAAGACCCTCCGATCGCAGCATGAACAAAGAATCAAGACAGACACAGGCAAGAAAATCCATAGCAAGCATGAACATCATAACTTTAAATTAACACGGACGAATTAAAGAATCAAGGAAGCGACGCTTCAAGCGTACATTCAAACTACAGCAAATGAAAACAAGTAATCTAATCGATCTACGCGTGAATCTAATCGACCGCACGGGTATGGCGACAAAGGAAGACAGGAACGAAAGCAAGTAGAGAACAAACGAACGATGAGGAGAATTTACCTGTCAATCAAGAACTAACACGCGAAGGTGCAGCGGGAATTAGAGAGGCAGGTGCGGTCGGAGGAACTAACACGGTCGCCGGAAACTTTCGTCGGAAAAGAAAATGACTGCCGCCGCCGGAAGTTGTGAAATCGGAAGAGTGAGAGTGAAAGTGACGAAAAGAGGAGTTACGCGAGTATTTATTCAAGGAAACCGTTCGCATCCCCCACTTCGCCCCCGGAGTTGGCTTAAATTACAATCGTGCCACTCCAGGGGCGGCAAAATTTAAAGTCCCAGAGAGAGCACCTCGGCATCGAGATGCTCAGCGAGTCGCTATAGACCCACTAATCGCCTCGGTCACAACCCGCTTGAGAATGCTTCTAGCAACAACCCCCCATGGCGGGTAGAACTATAACGCGATCGACACCGTCTGCGGGAGTGTGAGACATCCCCTTGGGAACTCACCAGGTGTCCTACGGTCCGCTATAACTGACCCCGCTAGCGCTCTACGGAGCCCAAACAGAGTGCACGTATAGGAGCCCCGCTCCGTGCAAGAGAACGTTCCCCGGAACGATTTTGACCCGCATGACCCCCGGACTCACGCTTTAGCCCGCAGGATAATACCCCGGTATTCCCTGCACGGTCATACGCTTGCGCTCCCTCGGAACCTTTGTATTGACCGGGAGTAGTATCCCGGCTACTCCCTGGCGGAGTTACTCTCTCAGGAAGTACCTCCCGGGCCCGAAGGCAGTCTCTTGGACACCTCAAATTTCCGCACTCCGTATCGAGTCCCAACTCGTAATTTTGATTCCACGGCCTGTCCCGGACAGACCCTGCAACCAAAAGGGGCTATTGTTGGGGCCAGGCTCACGGGGCCAGGCCCGAAGGACAAGTCGGCCCGTGTAAACAAGTCCAACCCGGAGAGCCAACAAGACGCTGAAATCCGCCCAAGTCAAGGCCTCTTCATTGAGGACCAAAGCGCCTCGATGCCAAGGATCCGAGCAGGTCGATATAGAGACGGTCCGTGAAGAGAAACCCTAGCTTGCTGGCGGCGCCTGAACGTTGGAGCCCTAACCTCCCCCGAAAATCCCGCAGCCGTCCCGATATTTGCGGCGGGCCGTTGCAGCTCGACGCCTAGGGTTAGCTGCTGCCTGCCTGCCCCTATCCTGTCTATAAATAGGGACAGGGGGCTCATTTTTTGTATTCATTCTCTCATAGTGAATCATAGCCGAAACTCTGCTGAATTTTCTACAGATTCCGTCCCTCTTTCACGCCAAATATATTTACGTTATTTCGCTTGTTGTTTATTGACTTTTCCGTCATTTATCCTTGTTCATTCTCATTACTTTTTCGTTATTATTTGCGATGTTCTCATAAAGTTCTAAGGGCTCAATTTTCACGTAAAATCGAACCTCAACATTAGTCATTGGATTGATAGCATCAATGGTTGAGATTAAAGCATCAAATATTGAAAAGTTAAACATAATTTTCATTCGTGCTTAATTAAAATTAATGTCAGCCATTGATATTTTTAAATGAATGGTGTAGATTCATTCCTAATTAGCACAAACTCACTTTTAACATGAAAAATACTCCTTATAGGGGTGTGTTAAAGTGACAAGTGCCTCCCTAGATGTGAGATGAGAATAGATCTGATGCGTTCATTTTCAAAATCAAGGATCCAAATTTAATTTAGAAAATTAAATCTTTTTTCAATATTTGGGCTTTTCAGTCTTTTTGCATAAATATATTAGAGGACCACATCTTAAATATTATTTAATTTTTTCTAAATATGAGGGGACCACATCTTATCTTACAAAAAAATCATAATCTATTTTTTCACACGTTTATTTGTTATTTACTTTATTCTCTCACCTCCAACATTGCTATAAAACTTTAAATAATCATAGCTCACTTAATTTAAATTATTTTTTCGCGTGTCATATATCTAATTAAAGAGCGTTTTATTATCTTTCAAACGAAATCCATATTGCATATGTTTGGAATAAGATAATCGTAGTGAAAATAAGATACTGCAACTATACATGCATAGATAATGCATATATATTTACAAGCTTATACATACAACTTATGTCTGAAAAAATATCTACATTTTGAAAAAATCTGATAGCTTTATCAAACATAATGCAACTGAATTGGTCTATATATAATGCAACTTAAATCAGATAATTAAGAATTTTGTCAAAATATCAATTACGTCATAAATAGTCATGCAAATCTATAGGCCTAAATAATGCATGTTTACAGACTTATATAATGCAAATATTTGGATTTTATGCTCTGTTTCGTTTATTACTATTTCTTTTTGTCAATAATTTAAATTCATCAGACCACCTTTAAGTTGCATTTTATAATGTATTTTTGCATTATATAGGTCGGTTTAGTTGCATTATGTTTAACGGGGCTATCAAATTTTTGCAGAATATAGATTTTTTTTTCAGATGTAAGTTGCATTATATAAGCTTGTAAATATGCATTATCTACGTCTGTATAGTAGCGGTATCTTATTTTTGCTGTGATTATCTTATTTGAAACATATGCAATACTAATTTCGTTTGAAAGATAATTAAATTATCTTTAATTTGATATATTGTACGTGGAAAAATAATTTAAATTGAATTAGATATGAGTATTTAAAGTTTTATAAAGAAATTAGATGAGAGAGAATATATAGAAGCAACACACACACGTGTGTTTGATAGGAAAGAGATTATAAAATTTATTGTGGTCCATCATGTTAACTTACCTAAATACCCTTAATTATAATTTAAAATAAAAATAAAAGTTAAATTTTAAAATTTAAGAATCAATCTTTGAACAAGTTAATTATGATTGTCAATTTTATTATTAACCACAATTAGCTACTAATATTTGACGATAATAATATGTTTAGGCGGTATCAGAGAAGAAAGAGAGAAAATTATTTATGCTATTCAATTGGGAAAAAAAAGTTGAGTGAATCTCTTATCAAACTCTGTGTTTTGTGAGATATCGAAATATTTAAGTACATTTCATTCGGAATTCATTTTACATTACCTATATTTTATTTAGAATGCACATTCTGTTCTGAATGCATTTTACTTACAAAATATTTCGTTTGAAGTGCATATTCCGAGCATAAGCTAAATGATGTAATTCTATCATAATATACTATGCATAAATAAACATTTCAATCGAAATACGTGTAATGTAAAATGTATTTTGCTCGGAATACTTCACCGTCTCACAAAAAAACACCGTCTCGCACAAGTTTTTGCCCAAAAAATATAAAATTAATTATATGGTGATTCTAAATGCAGCCACATTTTTGCTAAACGCAGCCACTTTAAAAAATAAGAATTTAAATTATAAGATAATTTTACAATGTTACCCTTGTAGCCCCCATTTAAAGTTTAAATTGAAATAATAAAAATTAACTTAAACCTGCTGCAGCCCCATCTTCATTTGCAGTCCCATCTTCATTTTCTGGAAAGAAAAAAAAATGAGGCATGATTTTGTAAGTAAATATTCAAAATAAATTATTTCTTCCGTAGAAGAAGATGATGTTTTTGAGAATTTGCGCCGGTGAGCCTATGGTCACGTGGCCTGTTTTTGCAGAGCAGTTTTATAGTGAGAAGTTGGTGACGGAGGTTTTGAGGACTGGGGTTTCTGTTGGGAATAAAAGGTGGATGGGAACAGAGAGCGAAGGCGTGGGTCGGGACGGGGTGGCGAAGGCGGTGGAGCAGGTGATGGTGGGAGAGGAGGCGGGGGAGATGAGAAGCAGAGCAGGATATTACAAAGAAATGGCGAAGAAAGCTGTAGAAGGAGGATCATCATACAATAGTTTGAATGATTTGATACAGGAATTGAAGGCCTATGTGAATTAGAATCTTAAGAGAGTACTATATGAAAATGTACAATTATATGTGCAATTTATCTTGCTATTTTATTGGCGTTATTGCTATTTTAAAAGATCGCTTTTAAAAAAAAATAATCCGATTCCATGAAGAATGGAGAGACACTTGCTCCAATGAAAATTCGATTTCATGAAAAAAGGTAGAACTTCTCGTAAGACTATGCTGTTCACTTTCTATCTCAATGTTTCCAACTCTCTATTTGTTAGTCAAAACATTGAATATTGAATTAACATTCACTCGAAGATTATATTGATTTAAGAGCTTCCTTTGGCCTTCACCAATTTGTATCCCAATAAAAAGGCTCGGTTCTCAAACATCGGACTTTAAAGAAGCTCTTCCAACAATTTATTTTGAATATTTGCTTACAAAATCAAACCTCATTTTTTTTTTTTTTTTCAGAAAATGAAGATGAGGCTGCAAATGAAGATGGAGCTTCAAGTTTAAGTTAATTTTATTATTTTAATTTAAACTTTAAATAAAGGCTACAACGGTAATATTGTAAAATTATATTATAATTTAAATTCTTTTTTTTTTGAAATTATATTATAATTTAAATTCTTATTTTTTTAAAGTGACTGTGTTTAACAAAAAGATGACTACATTTAGAATCACCCTTGATAATATTCAATTATTTATATTTATATAAATATCCAGTTTCGGTTCTACACCATGCCAGTAAAAATTCATGGCAAAAACTTGCGCCTAAACGATTTAGGCGAATTTTATCCATACCCAAATAGGTTTATCCATCCCAAATAGGATTTATTAATCCCCAATTAAGGTATATTATATTAGTTTTGACTTGATTTAATGGATAAAACCCACCTAAACTGTTTAGGCGTGCCTAACCTAAGACCTTCCCAAAATTCATACATACTCCGCTGCAAATATAAGATTCCCCCAAAATACGAATGTCTGGTAGCCCATATGTAGAAAAGTTGTATTAATTTTAGAAATGTTACTATTTCATAGAAAAAATAATAAATGAATAAATAAATCGAACGTGAAAATAAACTTATTACAATTATATATTATTAGAAACATCAACAATTTGGTTTCTGATAGAAGCAGAGCCCAAATCACGTACAAGACGTGCCCAAGCGAATAAACGCTCCCAAAATAATAATTTTATTGCTTAGTTAATCCTAATGGGAATTTAAATACCCAAAACAATATCTCAAAAATATCTTAAAGATACTTTCCTAAACGAAATCAAATCAAATCAAACTAGGAAATAAATAACTTATCCTAAAATAATTCAACTAAATCAAATCAAACTAGGAATTAAAATAACTTATCCTAAAATAACCAACTTAATTAAAATAACTAAATAATGCAAATTAAGCAACGCCCACGAAAGTAGGCTCATGCCCGTTCCACCGACGAGTCCCCTTCTGAGGGGACTTCAAAATTCTGCTTCATATCAGTTTCACTATGATTTAGTCGAAACGAGATTCAAAAGACAATTGCCTCCAGAAAAGCAGCCGTATGTAGCATAGAATTTTTCTTTTTTTTTTTGAGAAAAATCGAATTTTCCATCATGAGATGTGAAATACAGCTTCTCCAGCTCATTGATAATGTGCAATCAACTAAAAATCTGCTCCCCCATTGAAACGATATCAGCACCAAAGGGTGTCCATGTCAAGGTCTGCTGTTCAGTCAAGTTTAGAGACATGCCTATCCAAAAATGCTTGAGCCAGATTACTAAAGCCCACATTAACCGCACCAGCAGCTGCAAATCTTTTAATTGCATCCACTACCTCTGGTTTCAAGATTTCATCCTCACTAGTTGCACAGCTGCATAGATAGTACAGACACCCGATTGCGTAATTCACCTGTGCATATTAAGCTTCAAGTTTTCATGAGTTTTCCAAAGATGAGTGAAAAATCTAATTCAGTATTCCAAAGCTTGAATGAATTATTTCAGTAACTGGATGCAAGTTGGTAAAACTAATCATAATGAATTCGAGATGCTCGTTGTATAGTTAGCCTCGTTCCAATTCATTTTAGTGGTGGTGTATATGTTGCAGAATAACTACACCTGAAGCAGGACACAGATGCCATGTTAATGCTTTTACCGTGTTCTTAACAGGACTAGATAAGCACTGGATGATGAGAGGAATCCCACCACATTGAATGATTACTGCAGCATTTGTAGGATCTGCATGCATATGAAAAAACTGAAATGAGAAAAGTTGCAGAAAAAATTTATAGCTACATGTTCTAAATTCGAATTGCAGAGCATCTTTGCAAACCTGCACAAGCATTGCAGATTCCCCCAGCAGCAAACTCCACGAGTCTCTCATTGGGTTCTGTTAGGCAGTCCAGAAAAAGTTCCAAAATATTTAGCTGCTCAAGAAAAAGAGATTGGTCATGTCATCCAATACAAGCTGTTTTAATCAACTAAAAAACTGCACGAGTAAATAGCAGACCTGACGAAAGAAGGTGTAATTGTAAGGATCATAAGCAAAGTTCCCCAAATTAGCAACAATTTTCTCTTTTGCTTCTGCAACATCATATAAAGATATAATAAAACAAATACACATCCCGCTACTTTATGAAAGATAGATCTAAAAAATTTAAATTAAACACGAAAAACACGGCATATTCGAGCATGCAGTATAAAGTTTGCCTAGGAGAGATGCATTTAAAAGGAAGCAACAGTTGATCTATGAGAATGATGGATTTGCATGAAGCAAGATAAACACATCACATACAAAGCTCAAAATGCCAAAATTGGGCAGTAGTTATGAAAATAAAATTGCAATGACTAGATGGAAATAACCTATTGATTAATTGATGGGCGTAGCACAATCCATACAAGCAGCTTTTTTATTGAACAATAACTATTCAGTAAAACGGCAAGCATGAGTAAGACATAAGACGTCGTTGTAACATCACTGCACAGGGCTTATTAGTTTGGGTTAAAAGAAAAAAAAAATGGAAACTCATTATACACCTTTTTTTTACTATGAAATTATAAATAGCATGACAAACAAAATGATTGCATTGCATCTCTAGTAAAGCAAGCAGCTCCATTTGCTTGTGTGCATTACATAAATGAAACATCATGTGAACATGGACGAATGAAACTGTCATCCCATATTTTATGAATAAATTTAACATTTATTGAAACAAATGCTTAAGTTTAAAAAAATCCATACTGTCATCAGATCGAGTCATAGACTTGGGAAACCAGAAAGTTAAAAATTGTAAATTATAGACCAAAAACTAGTGTTTTAGGTCAACTAATACAAGGTTTTTTAAAATTAAAAGACCTTATACAAAATATTTAGTCCTCTTTAAGGGCACTAAGGACATTGAAAGCCACTTGTCATGAATCTTACAACAGAAATGAAATGGCTTTACCTTGTGAATTAATTAACGAGGGGAATAGAGTCCCATCCAATAACATAGAGAGATTGCAACCGAAATATGTAAATAATAACTTATCCACAGAAAAGTAAGAATTAATCCCAGAATCAAGTTAATGTGCTTCAATTGGTTTATACTATCATTTACCATTATAATCACGAACAAAATGGCAACTGCTCCAAAAAAAATCTTGTATTTACCACTAAAAGTATGTTTGCCAATGCATTTCAAAATTGTATTCAATTCAGTGTTCACTTGATTTCAAAAAGGAACTTAACTAAAACCAAGTAGTTATTGATCATACCTTCATTGGAAGCATTTTGAAATTGAGATACCAGTTCCTACAACAGAAAAGCAAAAGAAGGCGACAATTATCATCTTAAAGGATGAAACGCATTCAGTAGGCCAAAACACACAAAACAAGGAGAAAATATCAGCAATCGATAATTATCAGTTACCAAGGCCGAAGACGTGCTAAATACATGATAATTTACACAAATGGAAATTCTGTAAATGATAGAAACAAAATTAGCTTTCAACTGGGCATGCAGTAGCACCTGGAGATATTGCAATCTTGGACTTCCATATTTTCCAGTGCGCTCTTTTTGTCTTTGATCATTGGTAAACATGTAAACTGAAACAAGAAAATAAAAAAAATCATATTGTTCAATAAACTGCAAAAAAGTTGAGCTCTTCTGCATTAGAATGAACACAGAGCATTACAGACCACAGAGG
The DNA here is from genome assembly GCA_026898455.1 of Plectranthus barbatus. NCBI lineage: Eukaryota > Viridiplantae > Streptophyta > Magnoliopsida > Lamiales > Lamiaceae > Plectranthus > Plectranthus barbatus. The sequence continues at coordinate 460,895 of JAPKLW010000482.1, forward strand.
TAGCAAATGAATCAAATTCAGTTCTAACTGCCATTTTTTATTTACTGAACTTTAGTTTACATGGTTGGATGACTGAAATAGCGCTAAATAAAAAAAAAAATTGAGCTAACCAATACACGGCCGGGAAGGAACCACCCGAGACCCGAATTTCGGGTTGGGTATTTAGGGTTCAGGCGAGACCCAAATTTTTTAAAAAATTTCAACAATATCTTGCATAATTCATTCAACACAGTCCTGTCCATAACAAATCCCTAAAAAAGGCGATAATTTGTAAGTTAACAAATCTGAAATCCCTATACCCGTTTTGGTGTTCTTGCAGCACGGTGTGACGGAGGGCGCGACAACTCTACTCCCAGCAGCACGAGTGCACGACAGCCAGAAGGGCGAGAGAAGCTGGGATTGACGACGGCAGCTATATTTGTCACCGACGGGCGACGGCTAGCGGGCAGAGGCGAGTGGACTGTGGAAAACGGCGGCCGTATCGAGGGCGGCGGTGGCTGTAGCCGTGAAGTGCAGTGCAGTCCGCAAGCGGCAGACGGGCGAGGCGAGTTTGGGAAGGGGAATGAGGCTTTTTGAATTTTTGGGTTTTCAATATTTTATTTTAGAATATAAAATATAATTAAAAAAATGTACATAATATAACTGTAATTTATATACGTGTGTTCAGTTTTCATAGCAAACAATAAACATCACATCTTTGTTTATTAAGCAATATTTATAATAATAAATTGATTTTCTTACATAGAAAATCAATACAATGATTATATATTATCAATGTTGTTTATAATTAATAGAAAACAAAAACTTGATTAAATATCTTCATTTCTAAATTTATTTATAATATGTTTTTTTAGTGGATTTATTCTTTTAATTTATTGTTGATGATGTCGCATCTTTAAAACTTCTGGATATATTATAGCATTTCAAATTAAAATAATTCCTCCCAGTTTAATTATTCCACTTTCCTTTTTCGTATATCTTAGTTTAATTGTCTCATTATTAAAAAAAGGTAACTTTTTCACACTAAACAATAAAATATTAATTCCACTCAACTTACTCTACATTCACACTCCTTGGTTATCGTACTCGGTCAACCCGAGACAATTAAAACGGGACGGAGGGAATATTATATTAACATTTCAAATTAAATGATCTATAACTTTTAATCGATAATTTGTGTTAACATTCAGAATTTTAATAAATAGTAAATAGAACTTACGAAATGAGCAATTCTAACTCAATACGAATTTTAATAAATAGTAAAAAAAATATTGAGTTAGCTACTCTCAAAATAGAGCAAAAATATAAAAAATGTTCCAAAAAAACCATAACTCGATTCCTAGAATAATATATGGTTTCTAGGCTCAATATATAACATGCTAAACATGCATAAGTACTTATAAACTCAAAAATAAGCCTAGATAATACATTTCCAACTAGGGCAAAAATGGTAAACATGCTCGAACTAGAGAAATAGCTAGAGAGGGGTTCGATCTATACCTCCTTGATGTTCGTAGGGCTTTGTTGGCTTGATTAACACTTGCTAGCTCAACTTTCACTTCTAAAAACAATGAGAACGAAAAAAAAAGAGTGTTGGAAATGAAAAGAATGAGGTAAGAGGAGTAAAAAAATGTATATCTTTAACTCAAAATACTTTACCGGAGCTTTGCCAGAGTCTCGCCGGAAAATGTTTGGTGAGAGTTTTTGAGAGAGAGAGAGGGAGAGAGGGAGAGAGAGAGTGTGAAAGTGATGGAGTGTGAGTGAAGCTTCTATATATAGAAGGGAGGTGAGGGTAATTTCGGTATTACCGAAAATAAAAAAGTTAAAGTAGTTGTCATTCGCTTGTCACATCGGTCACTTTGACATCAACTCACGTCAACTCCACATCTCTTCGCATCATTACACAAGAGACCGTGATATTCTCATCGATCTATGAAAATTATCGATCGATACTATCCCGATACAAAAATACCGGGTTGCCAAATAAATTATCGGTATCGATTAAATTAGATTGATCAATAAATAATTGATCCTCTTTAATAATAAAAATAATGATGAAAATGAAAAAGGCCCAATAATGATAATTCCCAAATAAATTGATCGCAAAGTCTCGAATTATATTCAATGATAAAATAAAATTTTCAAAATTCTGATAAATATGTTTAAATTTAACAAGGGGCGTTACAACGATCTTCCGTGATATACAACACACCGTATGATCTCCCTATCGATAAAATAAGGGAATAGGGTCGCTTGCGATACATGTTTGTTGATTCAGACATGGGATGATTATATAACAATAATGATTCCTAGTATATTAACCATAAATTATGTTCATAATATACCAATAATAATGCTTTCAGTATATAAATCCATCAGTTGTCTCATCGGTCACTTTGACATCAACTCACGTAAACTCTATGTCATCTTTACGGAAAAACAAATATTTTATCGATCTACAAAATTTATCGATCGATATTATTCCGATATATAAATGCTGGGTTGCGCATAAATTTATCAACCATCAATTAAATTAAATTCACCAAATAATAATTTAATCCCTTCATTATAATCTAGAAATGATAGGGAATAATGCTCAACAAATAAATTCCCAATTAATCGACATGAAAAGTCCCGATTTAAATCTAACAACAAAATATTATTTACTAAATTTCGATAATTACATAAAAATTCGCGAGGGGTGTTACACTAATAGTTTCATATTATTCTCTAGCAAACCTTAGCTCGGTTTTTTGAAATTGAGAATTCAGTTGCAAGTTGGAATTAAAACTGGCTTATATAAGCACCAGAAATCCTAATTTATCATGCTCGAGTTTCCTATATAAAATTCGTTTGCATGGCTATTTAGGGTACTTGAACCCATTCCCATAGACATATACTTTACATGAAATGGACATGCATGCAACAACATAGATTAGAATAAGAGTAACGAGCAATTTAATTTAGATTAAATAATTTAATTAATTAATATCCAAATTAAGCTTAATTAGCTTAAATAAAGTTTGGGGTTATTACAACTAGTGTTACATAATATGAGTCACTCATGTTTTATTTTACAGCATATTCATTGATACTCATACAATGGAGTCAAAGAGTACTTTGAATATATGGAGGTCAATGGTCTCGGTATCAAAGTGGGCAGTATAGTAGAAAGTTTTTGTAACCAACAAAAAAGTTTGCTTTATATTTTTGTTAAGGATGCTCGATTTATCCAACACTAATTTCGTTAATGCGTGCAAATCGGCTTCTATTTCCCTAATGTTGCTGCTTCGGCCGTTATTTATCGTCTCCTCTACCTGAATACAAGATATATGATAATTGAGATTGTCCTCAAATATTAAACACACATATAATTACACACACTCACACACACAAATATAAAAGGAGTGGATTCCATACATAAAGTTAGTTTGTGCTAAATAGGAATGAATCTACACCATTCATCTAAAAATATCAATGGTTGAGACTAATTTTTTTTTTTCCAAATTTCATGCTTAATTGCTTTATAAATCATGCTTATAAATTAATTAAGTACGAATGAAAATTATGATTAATTTTCAATTTTTGATGCTTTAATCTCAATCATTGATGCTATCAATCCAATGACTAAGATTCATTCCTATTTTTAATACAAACTTTAATTTTAGAACTTGATAACAACTATATATATATATATATATATATATATATATATATATATATAAAGAGAGAGAGAGAGAGAGAGAGAGAGAGAGAGAGAGAGAGGATCATATAAAAAAAAATCCTCATGTAAGAAAAAAAATGGATCTTATCCATTAGATTTAAATAAATCAATGGTTGATATACAATCAAGCAACAACTAAAACACAATCGAACAATTGCTTGGTTGTATTTTAGTTATTGCTTGATTAATATGATGCTTGATTGTATTACAATTGTTGCTTGATTGAATATCAACCATTAATTTATTGAGATCTGATGGATCAGATTCATTTTTTTTTCTCACAGGGGAATTTTTCTCACCTGATCCTCTCCCTATATATATATATATAGATAGATAGAGTTGTGATCATATGAAAATAATTTTTAGTATGAGAATAAATCACAACCTTCTATCTTTGCATATCAACGCTCAAGATTTAAAAATTTCCGTGTTCATTTTTTGTAGTATATTATGCATTATTCGATTTTAAGGATAATTTTGTAAAACTTTTTCTCTATCATCGAATTAAAATTCTAAAAACTTTAAATGATCATAAATCACTCAATTTAAATTCATTTTTCATGTATTATATATCAAATTAAAGATAATTTAATTATTTTTCGAACAAAATCCTTATTGGATAAATTTAGAGGATGAAAACCTTAAGGAAAAACAATAGTGATTCTATACATAAATCTCATGACAGCACATTGATTTTCGTTAAATGCATGAAAATATACCTAAAATGCATGAAATCGTACTTAAAATGCACAATATAATGCATAAAATGCATTATATTCCTTGAGAAAATGCATATTATATAGAGATATAATGAACAATTTTAAGATAAAATTAATAAATTTTAAGATAAAATAAGGTGAGAATATAATTTTTTATTTTATGCAATGCAATAATATTAGAATGCATATTTGATATAATAATAATAATAATAATAAACTTATTTTAAGATAAATTACATCAACATACATTTTATTTATGTAACATAGTGAGATTCAAATTATTTCGTTATTTATTTCGATATATGAATGATCGTCATGACTCAGAAAAAATTCAAAATTTACACGTTAACTTTTAATATAAACTTGAATTATTTTGATGATGCACAAATAAGATTATGATTCTTTTGAGTAGATATGGTAAGTGATAGAATATTTGAATTAGATAAACTTGTATCTAGGGTTTTCTTATTTTCATATCTTTTAAATATTTTCATATCTTGTACTTCACTCTATTTATATGCCTCAATAAAGTATTTTATTCTTGTGGAAAACCCTATCATGGTATCAGCCTTTTGATCGATCCTTTTTCCTCCCTCATCAAATCAGCCGTCCCCTCCCTCCCTCTCTCAATTTCCCGTCACCGTTCACTATGACGACCGACGCTCTCCCACTCTCAACTCTCGTTCATATGGTCACGATTAAGTTGTGCTCCTCGAATTTTCTCTTATGACGTTCACAGCTTGTACCATTACTTTCTTGCCAAGATTTGATGAAGTATGTCGATGGCTCCACTCCAGTTCCTCCCGCGCAGATTGCATCTCCCACGCGTCCGAACGTCGCCGCGCCAAATCCGGCGTACGAGACATGGCGTATTCAGGATCAGCGATTGCTCAGCCTATTGCTCTCGACACTCACTAAAGAGGCCATGGCTGAGGTCCTCGGTTGTACGACATCGCGTGCAGTGTGGGTTGCGCTCGACACCGCATTCAGTAATAAATCCAAGACGCGGGAATTATGTCTCAAGGATGATCTTCAGTTACTCAAGCGCGGCTCACGATCCGTCGCTGAATATGGTCGTGACTTCAAGGCAATTTGCGATCAACTCGCCGCCATCGGACGACCCGTCAATGAAACTGACAAAGCACATTGGTTTCTTTGGGGTCTTGGCCTTGCTTTCTCGTCGTTCTCCATCGCCCAGATGGCTCTCACGACCTTGCCTACTTTTTGAGATTTGTTATCTAAAGCCGAGAGCTTCTCTATTTTTCAGGAATCTCTGGGAAATACTCCTTCCTCGTAGGTCGCATTCCTCGGACAATCCAAAAATTCCTCCGCCGATGCTAATTGCCGCGGCAACAACAACTCAAACAACAACCAGCAGGGGCGTGGCAACAATAAGAATAAACAGCGTCGCCCTCCTCGTTGTCAGATATGCCGTCGAGAAGGTCATTATGCCGATGCATGTTCTGAACGCTATTCACACTCGCCCCATGCTAACCTCGCTGAAGCTTTCAACTCGACATGCTCTATCTCCTCTTCTCCAGCATCGGACTGGTATTTGGACACTGGCGCATCCGCCCACATGACTCTGGATGAGTCCCATCTCGACTCCTCTCAGCCTTATACGGGCTCGGATCGTGTTATTGTTGGTAACGGTGCTCAACTTAATATTTCTCGTATTGGATATTCGCGGATTTCAAATTCTGTTAATTTATTGGATGTTCTGGTTGTCCCTTCTCTGACGAAAAATTTATTATCGGTTAGCAAGCTCACGGCTGATTTTCCTATTGATGTTATCTTCTCTGATAAGTTTTTTGCAATTCAGAACCGTCATTCACAGGAGATTCTCGCAAAAGGGCGACGTAGTGCAGGTCTCTACGCTCTTGATCAAGTTCAGCCGACTTTTTTCTCTTAGTTGAAGAATAATGTTTTACGTGCTTCTTTTGAACTTTGGCATAACCGTCTAGGCCATGTTTCGTATGATTCAATTTCATTACTTAATAAACAAGGTTTTATTTCTGTTACCTCATGTCTGCCAAAGCCATCTTTGTGTTCTTCTTGTCAAATTGCAAAAAGCTCGCGTTTGCCTTTTACATTAAATGAAAAGCGTTCCAAGCATGTACTTGATCTTGTGCACTGTGACTTATGGGGACCAGCGCCCATTACATCTTCTGCATCATTTCGTTATTATGTGATTTTCATAGTTGATTTCAACTGCTTCACTTGGTTATTTTTGCTTGTGAGAAAGTCCGACTTCTTTGTAACTTTACAAAACTTTACTACACTTGTGGAGAATCAGTTTTCCAGACGGCAAAAAGTGTTTCAAAGTGATGGTGGAACTGAGTTCACCAGTCATGTCGCTCAGTCGTTCTTTACATCTAAAGGGATTCGACATCTTAAATCTTGTCCATACACTCTTTCGCAAAATGGGCGTGCGGAACGCAAACACAGACATATTACAGAAACCGGCCTTGCATTGCTTTTTCATTCCAATCTTCCGCTTCATATGTGGGTTGAGGCATTCTCTACAGCAGCATATATCATTAATCGTTTGCCCTCTTCATCTCTTCAAGGGCTCTCGCCATTTCAGACGTTATTTGGCTCTCCTCCCAATTATGGTAATTTTCACCCATTCGATTGTCGTGTTTATCCTTGTTTAAGGGATTATGCTGCTAACAAGTTCTCTCCGAGAAGTATACCTTGTATTTTTATTGGTTTCTCATCTCAGCATAAGGGTTTTCGATGCCTCGACTTATCCACAAATCATGTGTATGTCACTCGACATGCGCGGTTCGACGAACTTAATTTTCCTCTGACTGCAACACCAACAAGTTCGGCCATCTCCAAACTTGACATCTCCACTTTTCTTGAGCCAAATGCTGCATCTCCACCTCGTCCAGTCCCCACGATCTCGCCTCCACAGCCGTCTACTAATACTCATCGGCCATGCACTCTATGTCCTACTCATTCCGATGACCGTCCCTCGGCCATCCCTCTGCCGCAGCCAGCTACTCCGCCGCTCCAGTTGCAACCTCCTCCTGCTCCAGATCCCCCAGCTCATCCTATGATTACTCGAGCACGTGCTGGGATTTTCAAGCCCCGACATCTTACTTATTATGCCACGACAGCTCAACACACGGCGCTAACTGCATCAACTGAGCCCAAGGGTTTTAAATCTACCTCCAAGAATCCTCTCTGGCTTGCAGCAATGAATGAAGAAATGACTGCTTTACGCCAAAATAATACTTGGGAACTTGTACCTCCACCATCATCCTCGAATATAGTTGGTTCTAAGTGGGTTTTCCGGACCAAATATTGCTCTGACGGCTCCATCGAATGCTATAAGGCTCGGCTAGTAGCTCAGGGTTTCTCTCAGGTTCCGGGTTTGGATTTCTCTCACACTTTTAGCCCAGTTGTCAAGGCATCAACTGTCCGTGTTGTTCTCTCTCTCGCAGTTATACGTAATTGACCTCTCCATCAGCTTGATGTCAAGAATGCATTTCTCAATGGTGTTCTCTCCGTTCCTGTTTACATGGCTCAACCGCCTGGTTTCACTGATCCTCGCTTCCCAAATCATGTCTGTCTCCTTCGGAAGGCTCTTTACGGTCTTAAGCAAGCTCCGTGAGCATGGTTTCAACGCCTAAGTTCCTTTCTCGTCTCTTTTGGATTTCGCTGCAGTAAAGCTGACACTTCACTATTCATTCTCAGCCGTGACTCTATTATATTATATCTGCTCGTTTATGTCGATGATATTATTCTCACCGGCAACAACGCTACATATATTTCTGGATTTATTGATCGCATGCATGCTGAATTCGCCATCAAGGATATGGGCCGCTTAAGTTATTTCTTGGGATTGGAAGTTATGTACATTCCTGATGGATTATTACTATCTCAGGCCAAGTATGCTCGCGACATTCTTGATCGCACTGACATGATCGACTCCCGCCCCGTTGCGACGCCTCTACCCGTCGGCGTGGTCCTTCCTCAGTCCGGAGAGCCTCTTGAGGACGTTACCTATTACCGTTCGATTGTTGGCGCTCTCCAGTATCTTACTATTACTCGGCCGAATATTTCTTTTACTGTGACCTTACTCAGTCAATTCTTGAAGGCTCCAACTGCTGATCATCTCCAAGCTGTAAAAAGGGTTCTACATTACATCAAGGGTACTCTATCTCACGGTCTTCTGTTTTCTCAAAAATCTCCTTGTGATCTGGTTGCCTACTCCGATGCTGATTGGGCCCGATGTGTGGACACTCGACGATCTACCTACGATTATGCAATATTTCTAGCTGGAAATCTGGTCTCATGGAGCGCGAAGAAGCAACCCACAGTCGCTCGCTCAAGTTGTGAATCAGAATATAGGGCGATGACGAACACTGCTGCTGAGGTTGTTTGGCTAACTTCTCTCCTTCGCGAGCTTGGTATCACCACTGATCGACCGCCGCATTTATTTTGCGACAACAAGAGCTCGATCTTCCTTACTCAAAATCCAGTTGCTCACAAGCGAGCTAAACATATTGATATCGATTACCATTTTGTCCGAGAGCTCGTACAAGATGGCAAACTCATCACAGAGCACATTCCGACTGAATTACAGCTCGCAGACATTTTCACCAAGGCACTTCCACGTCCACTGTTCGACTTCTTCAAGCGCAAGCTCAGCCTCACTCAAATTTCGACGCCTTCGCTTGAGGGGGGATGATAGAATATTTGAATATTTGAATTAGATAAACTTGTATCTAGGGTTTTCTTATTTTCATATCTTTTAGATATTTTCATATCTTGTACTTCACTCTATTTATATGCCTCAATAAAGTATTTCATTCTTGTGGAAAACCCTATCAGTACGAATATTCAAATAAATTAAGGATATATATATATATATATATATTCAATTTTGAAAATCAAATAATCTTTATTATTTATAATAATATTTCCATATTAGATAAGATATGGATATCTGGATTTTGATACATACAATATTTCCTTATTAGAGAGATAAATTTTTTTCGTAATGAGATATAATGCACGTTTTCTTAGGTAAAATGCATGATTGCTAGGATAATATTGAAGATAAAATGTCGTAAGTAGAGATATAGAGCATTTTATTTCGCAATGTAATGTTAATGCAGGATATTGCCCTTAAAATGAACAAAATCTTAGTTAAAATGCAGGCTTTAAAATTATCATTTGTTGTATATAATTACTATATTGTCCTTCAATGCAGGATAATCGACCAAAACTGCACACGGAATTAAATACATCTTGAGCGTTGAAATGACAAGATCAAATGCTGAGATTTATTCTCATTTCTCATACTAAAGGTCATTCTCACCTGATCACTTTATATATATACGCTCAAGATCTTTCTAGAATTTTCGGTCATTATATCCCAAAAAACATGTATTATAGGGTAATTTCGTCATTTGACTTATACTTAAAATTTCGTCTTGCACTATAACAACAATTTACTTTCATTATAATACACAAATACTTTCATTATAATGTATTAACATCTTTATTATAAGACAACATTTAGTCATTTTAGTCGTCTTCATTTTTTCGAAGTTATCTTGCATTTTAGAGAGAAATACTTGCATTGTAGTATATTAACATCTTCATTATAAGACAATATTAAATCATTTTATTTGTCTTCAATTTTTCGAAGTTATCTTGCATTTTAACGAGAAATACATGCATTATAGTACATCAACATATTCATTATAAGTCAATACCTAATAATTTATCCGCTTTCTAATTTTTCAAAACTATGCAAAATGCGTGATGACATATATGTATATATCTATAGAGATGATCAACTTAAAAAAAAATGCCTCGTGAGAAAAAAAGAATGAATCTTATCCATTAGATCTAAATAAATCAATGGTTGATATGCAATCAAGCAACAATTAAAACACAATCAAGCAATTGCTTCATTGTGTTTTAGTTGATTATGTTTTAGTTGTTGCTTGATTATCATGTTGCTTGATTGTGTTTCACTTGTTGCTTGATTTTATATCAACCATTCATTTATTTAAATCTAACGGAGAGGATTCATTCTTTTTTCTCACATGGAACTTTTTCTTACCTGATTCGCTCCCTATATCTATATCTATATATATTGATGATGGGAATTGTTCGAATATGGACAAAAATAGTTCAAAGACACAGAAAGTTGTAATTAATATTTCTGCATTTTTCTAGATATATATGGGTACGTTAAAGTCACAAGTGACCCCTTAGATCGAAGATGAGAATGAATCTAGACCTTCTTTTTAATCATGAGCGGTTGAGATTTAAAAATATAATTGAAACGCGGATTGCATTAACTAGTTATAAAACGTGCATTATCAGGGTATTACCATAAATTTAACATATCAAGGACCACAATTAATTTTAAACTTCTTAGATATTCGTGAGATTATCCCTAAAAATTTGACTCCTCGATTTTCTCTTCCAAAACTAAATATACACTTGTCTAATGCAACAAAATCTTCCCAAAAATTCGTCTCCCTCAAAATCTCCCCAAAATTCGTCTCCACCAAAATCTCATTTGTGAGCAAATAAGGGTAAATATATTTTAAACTTTTGATTTTTGAAAAAAAAAAAACAGTCTCTAACATCTTATCACACCTCGTTGGGATCAAAACAGTACATCGAACCAAAAATTCAGTCTCTAAATTATTATAAGAATGATATGTAACTGTACAGGCGTAGATAATGTATATTTACATTATTATATAATGCAACTTATATTAGAAAAAAATTTATGTTCTAAAAGTCTCAATCTGTACAAGGGTATATAATGCATATTTATAGGCTTATATAATGCATATTTGCATGCTTATTTATTTTCAGATGTAAGTTGCATTATTAAGCTTGTAAATATGCATTATTTCATATGTATAGTTGCAGTAAACTTGCTTTCCAACATCTCCGATCGCCGCGCCGTCAGACCTTCCTTTCCTTGGCACCACCATTCATTATTCCCTGCCCTTAATAACTGGACTTGAGCCCGCCATGAGGCTAGGTTGTCGTGCTATATCTATATCCGGAGGGAAAGCCTAGGTCACCAATATGATTATCTTATTCGAAACATATGCAGTAGTGATTTCGTTTGAAAGATAATTAAACTATCTTTAATTTGATATACGGTAAGTTAAAAAATAATTTAAACTAAGTGAGATATGATTAATTCAAGTTTTACAAGGGAATTAGAGGAGAGATAATATGTTGAAGAAAAAAATACATGAGTTTGAGATGAAAGAGATTATGAAATTTTTTTGTGGTCCCCAGTTTAACTTGCCTAAATGCCCTTAATTATTATTCAAATTTAAAATAAAAGGTAAAATTCAATTTTTAAGAATCAATCCGGACCATTAAGTATCTAAAATTAAGCGTCTAGATTTATACTCTTCTCCTATCAAAAAAGGACTTGTGATAGGATCACCACTATATATATATATAGGGGAGTGATCCCATGAGAATGCTTGTTACCATGAGAAATAAGAATAAATCTCGGTCTTTCTAATTAATGACCCAACGCCCAAGGCTTAATAAATCTCTTATGCATTATAGTGTAGTAAAACATGCATTGAAGGGTAATTTTGTAATATTTTCCTATCTTCTCCAAAATCATCCCAAATCTTAAAATAATCATAACTAATTCGATTTAAATTATTTTTTCATGTATAATATATCAAATGAAAGGTAATTAATTATCTTTCAAACGAAATCCATATTGCATATGTTTCGATTAAAAAAATTATATTAAAAATAAAAATTAGTGATTATATGCATAATTCTCGTAACATTACACGAAGTATTATATAACGAAAGCGATTGTACAATATAATGCATACAATTATACTATATATTACATAATATTATAGATAAAATGTAATATATTTTTTCTTGCGAGATCAACAAAAAAAATAAAATTCAATATCTTTGCATACTATAAAAAATATTAGTTATGTTATATAAGTTGATCCTACATTACTTGATTAATTAAGTATTTTTTGTTATATTATATAAATAGATATTATTATATAATATAATACATATTTGTTAGGTATATAATGAATGTTTGTTAGGAATATAATGCATGTCGAAGTCAAAATAATTTGGTCCACGTAGTATTGATACGGCTTAAAAATGAAGTCAGCACGATCAACATTCAAATATTCATTATAACAATGATTTTAAATAGTTTAATGCATGAATAAGATGTATTCATTGAAATTTATATGACAAGAATCTTTGAGAAAATTAATAATAGATATATTTCAATCTTGAAGATTAGAGAATTTTTCTTATTTCGAATTTTATATATTAATGAGGATATTTTCCATATCAATTATGATATTAATATCTAATATTTGTGCATATAGTTTTATTTTTCTTTCTATTAAAATTATAAATAATCATAACTTTCTCAATTTAAATTATTTTTTAATGTACCATTTATCAAAATAATTATGATTTTACTATTTTTAAACAAAATCTCTATTGCACATGTTTAGTGGGAGTAAACTATGTAATTAATGAAAATTATTAATCTTATGCACAAATCAAATAACAATGAAGTACTTCTAGTAAAATTCATAAAAATATAGTATATATGAATACATGTATGTAATATAATACATGTATTTTACTCTAAAATGCAAGATAATTGATTTATCGAAAAGGAAATGAGTGCATTCAAAACCGTGATTTCTTTACCTTTTTATTTGGAATCTGAGAAAGGTGGTGACAAATTCTGTTGACGAGATTGGACAGAGTCACGTACTCTTCATGAAACAAAGTGTCGTGGTTATGTGAAAAATGAGCAGAAACAATGTTTATCGTGGAGATAATGTGCCCTGCATCTTGCCATGTTTCATCTTCTTGATTAAACTTCATGAGCCATGAACCCCACTGTGTATGGAAATCAATATAAAGAAAAGAAGAAGAAGAGAGAGAAGAGAAGAAATATATGATTAAGGAATTGTGAAACTCACTGTATTTCTGAGTTGATCGCTAATTCCTTCAGCAAACTCCTCCAATAGATCGTGGATGGCTTCTTGCATGATGCTAAGGGTTCTATGCTCACTAAACATATCACATCGAATTATATGTATGAGAAGTAATGCTTTATGATATTATGTTTCAATTACTATATGCTATCATTCAATTTTAAGTAATATATTCCATTATTCAAATCAGCAATACATGTATAATTTAATAAAACATCAGTAATGATTAGAGGATTTCCACTCTGTCTTTAAGTTATAGCTTTACTTTACAAAAGAATCGCTGCAACGTTTGTTGAGTTGCGAGAAGCTTATTCAATAGGAATTTACCACATGTTTTGAAACTTTCTCAAAGCATTATGATTAATTGCCTGATGCATAACTTAAAACAATCAAGCATAAAAAGAAATACATTTTTAATGATATGTATATATATATATATTATCTCAACCATCGATGCTATCAATAGAAGGACTGAAATTTATTCCTATTTAGCACAAAGCTTAATTTTGGCACTAGATCACACGCTACAAAATAAACAGTCTATAGTGGCGACAGAAGTTGTTACTATAGTATGTTAGTGACGATATTGTGTGTCATCACAATGTCATGGTTACTGAATTGCCGCTAAAGGGTTTATCCACGAACTACAATAGTTGTCACTATTGCTCTATTTTATTGAGACTTCTGATTTTCATTACTAATTCACTATTAATTAGTTACAAATTATAATCATCACTAAAATATCATGATATAGTCACACAAATGTATTGTCACTAAAGTAAGCATTCATTAGTCACTACACTAATTATCACTAAAACTTTAGAATTTGGGGCATAATTTATCATCACTAAAATTAAAATATTTTGTCACATGTAATAATCATCATTATAGCTCCATATTTTAGTTTTAAAAAATTATTATAACTAACAAAATATATATACACACGTGTGTGTGAATGAATTCACCCTTGAGATCAAATCAAGGGTTGAGATAAAAAAAAGGAATTCTTAATGAAGAAAATAAACATAATTTCTTTAAGAATAATTTATATAACAATTAAGTATAATATATTTTAAACCTACCATATACATCAATTAAGAATGAGATTAAAAATAAGATTTAATTTTGATCAAACACATCGATTTTCTGCATATTAATTAGTTAATGAAATTTATTTATTTCCCTTAATGACAAGAAAATCAAGACTGCGTTTCGGTGCCAGAAAATCAACATCATGCTAAACTGGCATAGTTTAAAATAATTTGAATAGTTAATAAAAACACAACAAAATATATATTATTTTTGAAAAATGCGCATAGTTTGTAATGTATAGAATATTTGGCCATTATTCAAATTACCTCTTTAATTTGTGTGCGCCATCGACGACATTGTTTGTGAGTTGTTTCAACATCTCATTTTTTTGCTGAATGGAGAAGTTGGGTTGTTGAGTAAAAAAATTTCTAATCATCTCAATAATTATTTGAGATTTCACCCATGCAATTCTCTCTTTTGCTCTTTCAGGTTCAAATATAGTTGCTGCAGCTAAAAAGTAAGCTACAAGCAAATCTTTTCTGCTTATCCCAAGTTCTTGAAAATTCATATTTTCATGCCATCTGCTCAAGAAATAAAGAGAAACATAAGTTAATTAATATTAAAGAATTAATAATTGATGCTAGAAATGAAAAATATGTAAGAATGTAATAATAAATATTCAATACCCTTCCATATAACTCCATTCAATCTGATGTTGCGTTTGGCATCTTTTAAAATCCAATTTTGCGAGTTCCAGATTCTCTTCGTTACTAATATCTGGCATCCTATTTATGGATAAGTCATATATTATTATTTACCGTAAAAAAAAAAACACTTCATTCAAAAATATTAAGAAAAACCCATTTTGATATAATCATATAGTGAAAGTGTGAGAACTAATTACTCATCTAGCTCCACAGTTGATATTAAAGGGTTTGAAAAACATTTTGGAAGAATATTAAAACTAAAAGTCAAAGTAAAAAATGTTTTGTTTGAACTAAAAATTTATCTTGAACTAACAGAATATAACTTTTCTTAGTATTTAGTTCCAATATTGGAATAATTTTTTATGATCGATTTTAAAATATAGACATTATTTGATTCATTCATCATCATTAAATTTTTTAGCAATGAGATTTAGTTATGGATATTTTTTCCTCTAACCCGATCCCAAGTCCTTTGACATATATGCTGTTGGTAATTTGGGATTTATTCGTTTTATTTTCACTACGTCGGCGAATTTGTCTTGCGGGAAGAGGGCTTCCTCGACTCGGCTGGGATTTATTCGTTTTATTTTCATTTATTTATTTAATTTCATTTTATTTCAATTGTTCTCGTACTAGCGGTACTTGCAGTAATACTTCTAAAAACTTGTTGTATTAGACATAATTACTTGTAGTGTTTTCAGTCCTTCTCCACAGATCTTGTACCCAACAATCGCAAGACAAATTCCACTCTACTTGTCAAGATCCTAGATGACTGATCACACTCTCAATGGTGGTGGTGGAAGCAACTCCAACAATGGTCCTAAGCTCCCTCCGAATGCCCAAGCCGAAAGCCCTTCAAGTTTGGAAGAGTGGACTTCAAGACTAAGCAACAAAAGATGATATTCTACCTTACAACTCTTGGATTGGCGGCTTACTTGAAGGAAGACAAGCCGGAGCTTGCCGATGATGAGGCCGATCAAAACAAGAGAATAACTTTTGATAATTGATGTGAAGGGGACTTTTGTGTCAAAATTTTGTACTAAATAGTTTAGTAGATCCCCTATACGCCGTGTATTGTAACGTAAACACCACAAAAGAGTTATGGGAACAACTAGAAAAGAAATACAAGACGGAGGGCGCGGTAACTAAGAAGTACGCCGTGACCAAGTACCTGTCATACCTTATGGTTGACGGTCGTTCGGTGGTGGAACAAGTGCAAGAGTTTCAACTCATTTTGCACAATGTTCACGCCGAGGGGATGTTACTCCCCGATGCCTTCAACGTGGCTGCGGTCATTGAGAAGTTGCCTCCTTTGTGGAAGGATTTCAAGAGCTACCTTAAGCATAAGCAAAAGGCTATGTCTCTTGAAGATTTGATAGTCAAACTTCGTATTGAAGAGGACAATCGAAAGGTGGATCCTAAGCCAAGTATGTCAAGGCTAATTTGATGGAACGTGTTGGTCCATCAAATAAAAGGAAAAGACCCAACTTGTTGAACAAGGGGATTATGGTTCAAGAACCTAATTTCAAGGGTGTTTACTACAATTGTGGCAAAAGTGGGCATATAGCAAGTCAATGCAAAAAGCCTAAAAATAAAAATAAAGGCAAAGCAAAGATGAATGCCAATAATGTTGAACCCGATAATGATTGGGAAGATGACTTGTGTGCCGTAGTTTCCGAGGTTCACCATGTTGACAATCCACGCGAATGGTTTGTTGACACGGGCGCAACATGTCATGTGGCTTCCGATAGGAGTGTGTTTGTCTCCTATAAGTCTGTTGAAGGAAGAAAGCTCCATATGGGAAATCAAGCTTCTTCAGATGTGGTTGGAGTGGGCAATGTTGTGCTCAAACTCACTAGTGGCGAGGATTTGACCTTGAAGGATGTGCTGCATGTCCCAGACATCCGAAAGAACCTCATTTCGGGCTCTTTACTTGTAAATCATGGATTTATACTTGTATTTGAGTCTGAAAAGTTTATCTTGTCAAAGTTTGGAAAGTTCCTTGGTAGAAGTTATCTAGCCAATATTTTTTTCAAGTTGAATGTAATGGCACGACGCCTAGCCGGAAAGAAAATCAATAAAGTTGAATCTTCTTCTTCTTATTTGATTGAGTTCTCTTCTTTGTGGCATGTAAGATTGAGACATGTAAATCTTAATGCGATTAAAAGATTAGTAAATATGAATTTACTAAAAGTGGCTGAATTCAAATAAACTAAATGTGAAGTTTGTGTTGAGGCGAAAATGACAAGAACGCCGTTTAATTCAGTCGAGAGGAGCACAAAACCTCTAGAGTTGATACACACAGATTTGTGTGATTTCAAAATGGTGCAAACTAGAGGTGGGAAAAATTATTTTATTACTTTTATTGATGATTGCACCAGATATTGTTAGCTCTACTTGTTGAGAAGTAAAGATGAAGCAATTGACGCCTTTAAAAATTATAAAGAAGAGGCTGAAAATCAATTGAGTACTCGGATCAAGATGATTCAAAGTGATAGAGGTGGAGAATATGTTGTACCGTTTGAAAAATTATGCACCTCTTCGGGCATTATTCATCAAACAATGACACCTTACTCACCGCAGTTCAATGGTGTTGCCGAAAGGAAAAATCGGACACTAAAGGAAATGATGAATGCCCTGTTGATAAGTTCGGGGTCACCCCAAAATATGTGGGGTGAAGCTGTCTTGACAGCTAACTATATCTTGAATAAGATACCTCTTAAAGGGAAAGAGGAGACACCTTATGAGTTGTGGAAATGTCGAAAACCTTCCTACAAGTATCTAAAGGTGTGGGGTTGTTTAGCAAAGGTCGAAGTACCTTAACCCAAATAAGTTGCAATTGGACCTAAAACAATCGATTACATCTTTAGCTTTGAATAGTGCTGCCTATCGATTTTTGGTGCACAAATTGGATAATCCGAATGTGACCGAATGCACTACTATAGAGTCAAGGAATGCCATATTCTTAGAGCACATCAAGTTAAGGAAGATGTACCGACTATGTCAAGAAAAAGGACATATGAAGAGGCTACTAGTTCTACTCCTATAGAGGAAGAACTGAGACGTAGTCAAAGGGCTAGAGTGGCTAAAAGTCTTGGTACGGATTTCATCACCTATATGTTAGATGATGAACCTCGAACCATTAAAGATGCCTTATCTAGACCCGATGCCTCACTATGGCAAGAAGCCATTAATAGTGAGATTGAGTCGATTATGCAAAATCATACGTGGATTTTGGCCGATCTCCCAAAAGGTTGTAAGCTGTTAGGATGCAAGTGGATCCTTAAAAGAAAGTATAAAGCCGATGGTTTGGTTGATAAGTGTAAAGCTCGCCTTGTGGCAAAAGGCTTTAAACAAAGGGAGGGAGATGATTTCTTCGATACCTATTCACATGTGACTAGGATCACGTCCATTAGGGTGCTTATAGCGATTGCTGCTTTGCACAATCTCGAAATACACCAAATGGATGTGAAGACAACCTTCCTAAATGGTGAGCTAGAAGAAGAAATATATATGGATCAACCCGAAGGATTTGTAGTACCCGGACAAGAGAGAAAAGTATGCAAATTGGTTAGATCCTTATACGGTCTTAAACAAGCGCCCAAGCAGTGGCATGTTCGGTTTGACAATGCGATGTTGTCAAATGAATTCAAGTATAATGAATGTGACAAACGTGTGTACTAAAAATGCACGTTTGACAATTTTGTGATTGTCTGCCTCTATGTAGACGACATGTTGATCATGGGTAGGAATCAACAAGTGATTGTTGATACCAAACGAATGTTAGAGAAGAACTTCGACATGAAAGATATGAGTGTGGCTGATGTGATTCTTGGAATCAAAATCATAAGGCAACCTAATGGAATTGTCCTATCACAATCTCACTACGTTGAGAAAGTGTTAAGGAAATTCAATGCCTATTATAGTTCACCAGCCAAAACACCGTTAGAGCTCAATGTTCACTTTGTTAAGAACAAAGGTGACCCTGTTGGTCAAGAGGAATATGCAAGGGTCATTGGTAGTCTAATGTATTTGACTAACTGCACAAGATCGGATCTTGCATATGCGGTGAACAAATTGAGCCGATACACGAGCAATCCCAGTAATGATCATTGTAAGGCTCTTGTGAGAGTTTTGAGATACTTGAAGTATACTCTTAACTTAGGTTTGCATTATACAAGTTTTCCACCTGTACTTGAAGGGTACAGTGATGAAAATTGGATCTCTGATTCAAATGACTCCCACTCCACAAGTGGATACGTGTTTACGATCAGTAGGGGGGGGGGTAGTGTCGTGGAAGTCCACGAAGAAAACTTGTATAGCTCGTTCCACAATGGAATCAGATTTTATCACTCTAGATAAAGCAGGTGAAGAAGCGGAATGACTTCGATACTTTCTAGAGGATGTTCCTTGTTGGAACAAGCTTGCGCCATCAGTGATGATTCACTGTAATAGCCAAACGGCTATTGGTCGAGCACAAAATAATATGTACAATGGTAAGTCAAGACATATACGTCGTCGACATAATACCGTTAGGCAATTGATCTCGAATGGTGTTATATTCATTGATTATGTGAAATCAATTGATAACCTTGCGGATCCGCTAACCAAATGGTTAAACTGAGATCAAATGAGTAAATTGCTAGAGGGAATGAGATTGAAATCCACATTATGAATGAGTGTAGTAGATACCCAACCTAGATGATTGGAGATTCCAAGAACTAGGTTCAATGGGACAACTAAACTACACAAGTTCGAGTGATAACACCGACTAAATAATGTCTTTTCTAGTGGCGATGCCTTGGAAAATGACTTATCTACCCTTCCCTAAAAGATAGCAAGTGAGGTATTATGAGCCTGCATGTGGTATAGGTTAAGTCCTAAGTGACTTTTAATGACTCCTGAAAACCTCGTGATGGTTGAGCTAGGCAAGAATGCTCGAAATAGGAGGTCACCTATATTAGTGGAAGTGGGGGCCGCTTCAAATGAACACTTATAAAACCAAAGGGGGTGTCTATGGCATGTAATGGAACCAAACGTGAGCACGAGTAGAGGTTGAAATGTTAATGTTTCAATATTGTTGTCTCGGTACACACGATGGAGGATTAGTTAAAGGTATCCCTACCACTAAGCCGCCAGTGTGCCCGATGGCATAGAAAATGAACGGTTCAAAGCCATAAGCTACCTGTTCAGGTGCATTAACAGTTCTCGAAACTGAGTTGGCTATGCATCATGTATTTCGCCATTTCCACGCATGGGGGGATTGTTGGTAATTTGGGTACTTTGTGGTAAATTTCCAAAGTGAAATATTTAATTTCATCGTAATTAAATATTACCAACATAATCAATGCGAAGAGTAGATGATTGTGGTATATTTATTTTCTCGAAACCGAATTCCGGTGAGTGAGAAACGAGTCCACGAAGTGACACAGAATCGACGTGGTGTACACGTTGCATGTGACGTGGCTGATGAGTCAGCCACATGTTGCGATTGAGTGTGGACAGTTACACCACATTTTGCATATGGGGAATTACACACATGAGTGTTGAAAGCATTTTCCACATGTTGAAATTGCATTCAAAAGTTGTAACGGCTCCATTGATGGCGTCGGTTACTCCGTGTCTCATGCCTTGTAACGGTTCAACATTGATGCTGAGACAGGCTCCCCCTGGGTGGACATGTCTATAAATAGGCATGCATTGTGTTGTCTCCGGTTCCCCGAACATCCAACATCAGACAGCTCACTTAGCCAGAGATATTGCAACTTTTCCCTCATATTGCTGCATCTTTTTTGTTGTTCTTCTGCAACTCAGTTTCGCCTCTGTTCAGTTTGCCGGAGCCTTTGCGATTTGCGGTGCTGCCTCGTAAAGGACGAAGCCGTTTTACCTTTGGGGACAAACCGCCATTAGACGAGCACTACGTTGGCGAATTTGTCTTGCGGAAAGAGGGCTTCCTCGACTCGACTGGGATTTATTCCTTTTATTTTCATTTATTTATTTAATTTCATTTTATTTCAATTGTTCTCGTACTAGCAGTACTTGCAGTAATACTTGTAAAATCTTGCGGTACTAGACATAATTACTTGCAGTGTTTTCAGTCCTTCTCCACAGATCTTGCACGCAACATATGCAAACGTCTTATCCACTACCAATATTATATTCATTTTCAAGTTTTATACTCTATATTTAATATATTTGTATGGATCTTATTTTAATTTAACTTATTTCTTACCCCTTGGAGAAAACAAACTTATTTTTAATCATATATTTAATTATCTACATAAAATATTATTTATATAATTATTACTTTATATGTATATTATAACTATAAATAATATAGATTACGTTGTATGAGAATCACTTTATTGATTAAATTATAATTTAATAGAAGATGTTAATTTACAAACATATCTTTTACTGTATAAATTTAATACTTTCTATGTTATTTATAGTATTTTAGTGACTTTTTCAAGTATTCTTTAAAATAAAATTTGAAAAACATTTATCTTGTTTAAACTTAAATATTGATATTTTATTTTCTATTTAATCTTAAATATATTTATTTAGGTTATGATCTCATATTAAGAACTCGTCTCAATTGTCTAAAAATATAATCTACCATCGAAATTAAGATAATATCGAGTTTGAGTATATTTGTAACGGATCAAATTCTTTTTTATTTAACTTAAACTTTATTTTTCACTAGAACCATACTATATATATATATAGTGAGTTGATTCAATGCTAAAAGTGAGTTTAATCTATACCATTCATTAGCAAAAGTCAATTTTACAAATAAAAACTTTGTTTTTAATTTTATCCTTAATTGCTTTTAATGTTATGCTTAATTGTTATATAAATTATGTATAGAAAAGTTATAATAATCAACTTTTAATAGAAATACACTTTTTTAAACTTATATACCCAAAAGTTCCATAAAATCTCAAACTCATGATCATTTGATGATAGGCAATAATTAAGCTTTTATCATTGCGCCACGATTAATGGAGAACAATCAAAATCTTCTATTTTTAACTGTTGACGTGATTTATCTAATCGTTCAAATTCGTTCCTATTTAACATAAAATTGATCTTAACACTAGATTTCAAATATATATATATATATATATATAGGGGAGTGATCTAGGCTGAACATGTATATGTGAATGAACAGAGAACAAAATCTAACCATCCATTTTTTAAATGAACGTGCAAGATTTAAACTTTCCGTCTATCATTAAATAGTTTCGATTGTGTCATTAAAAGGGCAAAAAGGGAACAAAAAAAACGCACGACTTAAAAACTGAAAGCCAATAATTATGGGTGCAGTTACCAATTAGGATCAACCCACGATCTATACAAAATTAATCGAATATTTAGCGTGGTTGTTGGTTGTCATTAATGATTTCAAATTAACCCAAATTAGGTCAATTAATTTTCAACGAGTAAAAGAATCATACAAACATTGAAGTTCGACTGCACAATTCGACGACAGAAAGTCTGAAAATTCCGGTGAGCATTATCATTTTTCCTGCGATTAATTCCTAAAACTTTTTTTTACAATACAACAACCGAAAGAGAAACTTGAAGCCGTGCGTTTTTATTCTCATATTTTAACTAGGGCTTCAACCATTCGGTTTATCGAACGAAAAATCGACGGCTACACCACAAAAAAAATAATGGGTCCGAAAAAGAACACCACTGTGGGTGCTTCATCTTCAGGAACGACAACAAAAACCACCGTGGGTGCTTCATCTTCAGGTACGACTACTTGATTTCTGCTATTTCGAATCAACTTCTGCAAATCAAAAACGTTTTTGGAATCGTTTTTTGCGGCATAAAAAAAATAATAATAGCATTAAACTGAAAATAATGGTAGAACATTATAAACGCGGGAGTTTTCAAAGTTTTTAAAATTTCATTATTTAAGATATAGGTCGTTATTTATTTGACATTCTAGTTTAACTATCATTTTCGGTTTCGTCATATCATTTTTTGGTTTACAGAATGTCATTTTACAAGACCAAAAATAACTAAAACAACTATTAAGTCAATTGAGTGTAGCAATGTCATTTACTTGTAGATAGAATATCATTAAATTAACATTAATCATATCATTTTTTCAATGCAGAACAAAGCCAAGAATACATCGAAGCTGAAGAAGAGATTCGTGCAGTTGATGTTGGGAAGTATGTTAATGACTTACTCCAAATCCAGGATTAGAATGAAATGTTGTGTTGACAAATGTATTTATGCTTTTGTGTGGTTTTAGAAACAGTTTCCATGAAACGAATGTTGTTTAACTTTAGAACTTATTAAAATATGTGATGGTGTTCATTTTGCATCTGAATGACGAAAAATTGTTTATCTAATTTAATTTATGTGGCCAAAATATACAAATGTGTCGCATTACATACACACACTATTATTCATTCATAATATTTTTTTTAAAAAAACTTAAAACGATTTAAGAAATCAATAAACTTAATGATAAATAACTTGTATAACAATGATACAAGGTTAATATAATAATGATTAATTAAACAATATATAAACTCAAATATCAGGGTTTTAAAAAAATTAAAATATAAACCACTAACAAGACTTGAATCATAATTACAGATTATAATGTCAATTAAGACGAAATACGATTAACAATTGAAATTTCGTTTATAATGTATCGTTTTAAATACTAACAATATTTGAGAATAAGAATGAATTAATGATATACATAGTGAAAAACAATGACATCAAATAAAACAATAATGATAAATGAACGAAGAGATATAAGAAATAAGCAAACATTGAAAAAAAAAACGACGTAACCTGAATCTGAAACATATTTAAACACAATCCTAGCTTTGCACTCACACCTAATAGACCTTCGTCTGCGCTTATTAATATATCCATCACGAGCATTCTCAATATCATCCTGAACAGTATGTTTCTTCCCTTCCCTAGTACAAACAACGTATCTCCAAGTTACTATATCATCAACAATCTTGCTGCCGTAGATACGCGTATCAAAACCAACGTTAGAAGCATAATCTTCATAAAATCTCATTGCCTCGTCTAGGCTCCTAAAGCATTTTCCTTCATGCGGCTTTAATGCAACATCACAAATAGGAGCAAATAAAACTGAAACACAAAAAAAAGACAAATATGAGAAAAAAAAAATTAATTATAAACTTTGATTTATTTGCAAAACATAACAAAATATAACGCATATACATGTAATTTTTAAAAAATGATAAAGTAAGTGAATATTAATGATATGAAGTAATTGAGTAAATGACGAATTATACAATACCTGGTGAGACACTACTGGGAGAATCGGAAGAAACTGACAATACATTCAGAAAAAATATTGATGACAAGAAATAGTCAGAATAATGATATTATATCTAAACAATACTGATACATAAAAACTATAAAAAAAAATTCGTACAAAAAAAAAACCTACCGTATAAACACATTCATATTCACAAACAAAAAATAAAACTTCATAACATAATACAAAACATATAAACATTACTGCAATTTTGGAATCAAAACAAACAACGAAAATGAAAAACACAAAAAAAAAACACAAAAAAAACGACGAAACAATAACAAAAAATAAGATAGTAACGAATAAAATAAAATAACAAGTAACCAAAAAAGAAATAACTGAAAAAAACTAAAAAAAAAAAACCTGGAATGTCATTCATAATATCTTATGAAACAATGGCGCATAACAAAAAAAAAAAGAAGAAGAGACGAACGTAAAACACGTCGATGATATGAAAAAAAAAGATTAATGGAAGTAGTTAATAAACTATCGAAAAATAAGATCATAAAAAAGATATGAGACAAATCAAGGATTGATTAAAAAATACAGTTACCAAAATAAAAACCGTTCCTAAAATAAATTATAATACAATACCTATACTACCCTTAATGAAATAAAAAATCATTATTTATTTGACACGTGTCATCATATCAGCCGCTGGATTTTTTAAATCTAAGGTTAGATGTTTGTTCATTGTTCATTCACAACACTTAGTTCAGAAATGAACGCAACTCTATATATATATATATATATAGTAAAGTGATCATATGAGAACCCGCCTTACCATGTAAAAATAAGAACTAATATTATCCATCCAAATCATAAAATCAACAACTTAGATTTAATTTCGCCCGCTATGCATTATTGTTTGTATTGACTTTCATTATTGTAAAATGAGGGGTAATTTTGTACTTACATGAATTCAAATCTTTTTAGAATCTTAATTTAAATCTTGCGATCTTTCTTTCCCTTGCAATTTGCGATCTTCATTCCTTCTGTGATTATATATTTTCTTTATTCATTCTCTCCGTGAAATCTGCTCGCCATCGTATGCGTTCGTTATTGTTTGTGTTCGTCATCGTCGTCGGTGAGTTATGGATCATTTGAAGGTAAGAATTGATAAATTCCATCTGTTACATAATAGAATCAGTTGTTTTCTGATATGATGTTCAATCATTAGTTATCAGATTACGATGATAGAATCGAAGATTCATTGTATGAATTATTGAAGATTTGTTTCCAGATTTTGAATTAAGTTTCGTAGATTGCTGTTTATGGTTTGGTGTTTTTACTCTTAATTGTTTAATTTGAAGGTGTGCATTATATATCATTATGAATTGTATTATATATTTGTAGTACTTATGTTATATATGAAAGAGTGATTATTAGTTTACGTACTTTCAAATTTATTTTATATCTGCATTATATAATGTTATGGCTTGCATTATTGTTTTGTAATAGTTGCATTATATGTGAGTCAGTTATAATTAGTTTATGAAGGTTCTGTTCCGTTGTGAGAATTCATTATATAGTGTAAATACATGCATTATGTATTGTTATGAATTGCATTATATATTGTAGTACTTAGGTTATATCTAAAAGAGTGATTATTAGTTTACGTACTTTCAATTTTGTTATATATGCATTATATAATATTATGGTTTGCATTATTTTTTGTAATAGTTGCATTATATGTGAGTCAGTTATAATTACTTTATGGAGGTTCTGTTCCGTTATGAGAATTCATTATATAGTGTAAATACATGCATTATATAGTTATGAATCTTGCATTATATGTTATAAGTTTCAAATTTAATTCATATTTTTTTCTGTACAGATTCGTTTTTTCCCAAGTGTGATAACACAACACTAAGTAGATGTAGAAGATAGCTGATGTGGTGTGCCTTGTTGGCAATGTGAGATTGTTGAGATCTTGGAGGCTCACCATCTCTTACAGACTAAACATCCCTTAGTCAAAGCCTTCCTTGACATCAGCTAGCTCTTTACATCAACTCTGTATAAGATCGAGAACTAGCTATGTTGAGATTGATGATGATTGAGGAGGTTCTGTCCCTTGTTTGTTCCACAATGGATTGTATAATGATAGTATCTTCTCTATATAATGATAGTTTGTGAACTCTATAATGCATGTACGTTGTATGTGTATTAAGAAGGTTATAATTCAATGGCGAATTCTAATTATAAGCGAAAACCCTAAATTGCCCAATAATGCAGGTTTTTTGAGAAAAAATGACCGTCTTTTTTTATGAGATCTGGACCACTTATTCAACGAGATCTATGGTTGTGATTCGTTCTTATTTCTTATGGCAAGAGGGGTCTCACTGGATCGCATATATATATATATATATATATATATATATATATAGGGTAGTGATCAGGTGAGAATAGGAGTTACTATGAGAAATAAGAATAAATCTCGCGCGTCCATCTCATCAAATCGACGAACAGGATTCATTCTCAGCATATTGAAAAACGCGGTATTTTTGCCCCAATATCGTGCAGTTTTAGTCTTTAAAGGCTAAAACTGTAAAAATACTCAAACACAAACAGCAACCTGCATTTTAAGCCCGATTTACTTCATTTTTAGCCCAATATACTTCATTTTTAGCCCGATTTACTTCATTTTTACATAAATACGAATTAAAAAAATTAAACATCTTCTTCTTCAAAGCAACAACACGAGCGTAGTCTCTATAAAACTCAATACCAACATCAACAGTTCTTAAAACTATGCCCTTAAAATGCTTTATCTTATTAACACACTTTGGAATAAATGAACATGTAAGATATAAAAATGCACAAATTTAACACTAAAGATGCACAATATAATAGAAAAAATGAACGTCGATCT
>JAPKLW010000483.1:10283-43510 GCA_026898455.1 Plectranthus barbatus
AGAATGCTAAGAAGATCAGCATTCGACAAACGCATCCTTGACCGCTGTAGATGCTAGCAGATCAAATCAGAGTAGCAGACAAAGTACTCATTGGGCAAGGAGATCAAAAGCATGCTGAAAGAGATCCAGCATCCCGTACTAGCAGAAGCTCAGCAAAGCAAAACAGAAGGACTGCTACACCGCCACTCTGACCAACACGCGACAATTAGCCATGTCAGAAGTAGGACGGAAAAGCCTGTCAGAAAGCAGAAAAATCAATAATTAGCTACCCGCATTTAAGGAGAAAGATCTGTTGTGTCTAAACGGATCTATCGACCCAAACTTCAAGATCATAACTATAAAAGGTAAGTCAAAAGACAATGCAGGCGCTGCTCACTCTCTAACCAAAAATAAGAGATACGAAAGAATCAAAAAGGCAAAAAAGGCAAGAGAGCAGTCCAGTTGATAGGTGCAATCCAGAGATATTCAAAGGCCTTCAACATTCCGAGTGTCTCACCACGTCTGACATTCATCTGAGTGATTCTTGAACTGGCTCAAGAATCTTCAATCATTGGGATCACTTTCCATTTAAGGAAAGCATCCAGCAGTCAATTTCGTGTGAAGAAATTGATTAAGGCGGGCACTGAAGCCGATCACACTCGATAGTTCAGAGAGAACTCTAAACTACTCCAAAGTAAGTGGTGAAAGCGAGTTTTACGAAGGTGCGCCCTTGACTCAGCTGGAGCTACACCAAGAAAGTCCGGAGTATCGGAAGGTAGCCGTAAAGCAGACAGATCTTCAGAAGGCTGACTGCTTAACAGGAAAGGCAACTCTTTGTACACCGTATACTTTCTAGTAAAATTCTTAGCGATTTGGCTAAGGAGTGGACGTAGATCACTTGATCGAACCACTATAAATTGTGTGTTGTCTTGTCGATTACTGCTTCTCAAACCATTGTGCTTTAAAACCTAGTAACCACGTTACTAGCGTATAATTGAAGAGGCAACCTAAGAAAACCATAACGAAAATAAATTTGAGAATAATCTAAATACAAGAAAACACAATCTATTCCGCTGCACTTCGTGTGTGTATTTGTTAATAACCACGACGACTCTGATCATAAGGGACCAACAATGGCAGTTCCGCGAATATCATGTTTCTTCGAACATTGAAGGAGATGCAGATCCCTATGAGCAAGATAGAACCGGTAACCATGACCCTCTACGGTTTCAACGGGGACCAACAGCGGACGGTTGGGGAGATCACCTTACCCGTGTACTGCGGAGGCCTAAACTTGGACGTGAAATTCCAAGTTGTATACGCTCTCTCCGCGCACAATGCCATCCTGGGGAGACCTTAGATTCATGAGCTCAAAGTAGTTCCGTCGTCGTATCACCAGGTGCTTAAGTTCCCCACTCCTCGGGGAATCCAAACTATCAGAGGTGAACAAAAGACGTCAAGGGACTGCTACTACGCCAGCTTTCGAGCCGTCTGTGCGTAGCAGCACGCCTCAACTCCGACCCCTGCAGGTCGACCCGAAGCCGAGGAGTTAGAGGAAATTTTCATAGACGAGGCTGACCCAACTCGAACCACTTCGTAGGGGCGAAGCTTCCCGTCGATGTCAGGAGCGCCCTTCTAGGGTTCCTCCGAAGCAAGTCTCACGTGTTCGCCTGGTCGCACCGTGACATGACCGGAATTGACCCGTCGGTCATCACACACCGCCTCCAGGTGGACCCAAACTGTAGGCCGGTGCAGCAGCGGCGACGAAAGTTTTCCGCAGAGAAGAACCATGCCATCAACGAGGAGGTGCAGAAACTCATTGACATCGGGTCAGTACGAGAAGTGCACTACCCCACTTGGCTTTCCAACATGGTGGTCGTCAAGAAGAAAAATGGCAAGAATCGAGTCTGCATTGACTTTACCGACCTGAATAAGGCTTGCCCTAAGGACCCGTATCCTCTACCGCACATTGATGCCATAGTCAATGCAACGGCGGGGCACGAACTTCTAAGTTTCATGGATGCATTCTCGGGGTACAACCAGATCCAGATGCACCCCGATGACCAAGAAAAGACAGCCTTCATCACCAGTCAAGGAATTTATTGCTATAAGGTGATGCCGTTCGGGCTAAAGAACGCAGGCTCGACATACCAGCGCCTCGTCAACACCATGTTCAAAGAAAAAATCGGCAAGACGATGGAGGTCTACATTGACGACATGCTCGTCAAGTCGCTCCAATCCCGGGATCACGTGGCTCACCTGGAAGACGCCTTCCAAACTTTGGAAATGTACAACATGAAGCTTAATTCGACGAAGTGTTCGTTCGGAGTAGCTTCTGGCAAGTTCCTCAGACATATAGTGACCCAAAGGGGAATAGAGGCGGACCCTACGCAGATCAAGGCTATCCAGGGCATAGAGCATTCGAGATCCCCGAAGGAGGTGCAAAAGTTGACTGGGCACCTCGCCGCTCTTAGTCGCTTCATATCACGCTACTTTGAGAGGACCCACTCCTTCTTTAAGACATTACGGAAGGGAAAGCGGTTCGAGTGGACTGAGGAGTGCGCTAAGGCACTCGAGGAGTTGAAAGCCTACCTGGCTAGCCCACCTCTATTGTCAAAACCGATCGATGGTTAGCCACTGATGCTTTACCTATCGGTGTCAGATCATGCGGTTGGGGCAGTGCTGGTAAGAGAAGTGGACGGCAAACTACACCCGATACATTACGCCAGCAAATCCCTGTTAGACGCAGAAATGCAATACACCGCCTTAGAGAAGCTCGAACTAGCACTCGTAAATGCCGCTCAAAAGCTGCGACCCTACTTCGAAGCGCATTCCATCAAAGTGATAACGGCTTATCCTATAAGAGTCGTATTGTCGGAACCAGACCTATTTGAGCATCTGCTCAAGTGGGCTGTCGAAGTAGGGGGTTACGGAATCCAGTACAAACCAAGGACCGCTATCAAATCACAAGTGTTAGCTGACTTCGTTGCGGATTTCTCTACAAATTTGCAACTAAAGGCGGAGCACGAGGTGGCCCACATGACGAAGGCCGACGATGATGCCGGGGTCTGGTCCCTGAGAATCGACGGAGCCAGTAACATGCACGGTAATGGGGCCGGAGTGGTCCTAACGGACCCGCACGGAGAAAACTACGAACGAGCAATCCGGCTCGATTTCCCGACCACAAACAACGAGGCCGAATATTAGGCGCTCGTCCAAGGAATACAACTAGCCCTAAAGCTCGGGGCTCACAGAGTCCGTGCAGAGAGCGACTCCCAGTTAGTGGTCAACCAACTGGACGACACCTATGCCGTAAAGGAAGAGCGTCTGAAACTATACCACCCCGAGAGTCTAACGCCCGGGCGGACGCTCTGGCAAGCCTAGCTACTACCAGCTCCTCCCAAAGTACCCGACCGATCCCTGAGGTCTGGCTACTGACGCCTTCTGTCTCCACCCTCTCTTTCTTCAGCTCCTCGTACTTGTCCTTCCATTTCTGACAAGCGAGCTGCGAATCCTTGAGCTCCCCGGAAACCGAAGCAAGTTTGTCAGCTAGGCCGGCCCTCTTGTCCCTCTCGGCCTGAAGTTCCCTGTTGGTCCCGTATTATCAGGGTATAACTTGGCAGCGGAAACTGTGTTAATTCGTTTCTTGCGCTCTGCTGGTTACTCAGCTGACTGGGACCTTGTCAGCTGGTAAGTCAACTGGCACTCTGAGTACTCAGCTGACTGGCAACTGGCTGGTCAGCTGGTAGCTCAAGACTTAGAATATTTTAGGTCTTGTTTGCACAGTTATATCAGTTTTCAGATATACACCAGCACTTGGGTGCTGGGTTTTAAATCAGTATGAAATGCAGAAAGCTGATAAATGACAAAAGGATTTATAGTGGTTCGATCAACTGATCTACGTCCACTCTCCAGTCGTAGCACTGGAAATTTCACTAAGAGTAATCGGGTACAAGCGTCCTACGATCTATCTCTAGCTGGTGAATGCCTCGTCCACCAGTTCACTAGATCAACCGCTCCCGGCCTTGTCCTTCTTCAACTCTGATCAGCTGTTGGAGTGCGAGCACGTCACTTCAACCTCCTTAGCTGACTGCGTGGGTGTTTAGTTCTCCCAAGAACGTGTCTTCTCAATACGGCAAAAATCCCGTAATAACTCAAGTGCTGGCTGAGACAAGAGCTGCTGTGAACTTCCTCGGAAGAGAAAGATCACCAAAGAGATCAGTAACTTACAAGCTGGAAGCTTGAAGTCTCGTGTTTGATAAATCAACACACGGATAGCCTTTGGAAAGGCCTCGAAAGTGTTTTGCTTGCTTGCAATAAAGTTTCTGACTTTCGGTAGTTGAGCGAGAGTATTGAATGTTGATGGAGCAAGCGTGCAAGCGTCTTAAATGTTGGTAGCTCCGACCTATTTATAGACGCAGGATCCCATTCAAATTTCTAGCCGTTTGGACTCATCCGGAAAAGGTCTCTGTCGTCGCATGTCCTTCTGACGGCGGTAGGTAGGAATTTCCGGAAAGTGCCATGCTTTTGTCCACTTTATCTGACATTGATCTCTTTATGTCAGAACGGCACTATTCGTCAGTACGAGGAATCGGAACTGGTGTCTTGAACTGATAGACTTTAAGGTATCCTCCCTTAAGTCATACTTTGTCAGTTTATTCCTCAGACGAATCTTCTTTTTGTCTCTAAGACTCTGGGAGAGCGAATCTTGAATTCTGCTGGTAACATCCGACTGGTAGAACATACTGGTGATCTTGTGCTGGCAGTCTCTGCTGGTGACTTGCGTTGGCACAATCTAAGTCTACCAATATGTCTGATGTTAACTCTTGGAATCTCCCATGACTGGTGGCTTCACCGCTGGTGAACAGTGTCAGTGAGAACACCTATTCTGCTGGTAGGATTTGTCAGCCGCCTGCTGGTGAAATCCTTCCCAACTGGTGAACAGTGATCAGCCAGTAGCTCTTCTCATGCTGATGAACAGTGTCAGCACGAGTCTTGTCAGTCGCTTGCTGGTGAGACTTCTCTCAACTGGTAAGTACATCTCATGCTGATGAACAGTGTCAGCATGAGTCTTGATCAGCTGCGACTTACAACTCAAAAGACCTAAACAGGACTTTACATTTGAGACTAGAGCTATTCTAGAGACAAACTGACGCTGGTAGGACTTAGGATTTGATCCACCAAAACACCAAACTAGAATCTAAACAAGTAGCTACTGGGGAGAGGAAACTTAGCCAAATTTCCCAACATTCCCTCCTCGACTTGCCCAACCCCTCGCTGGCTGAGTCCAAGGACTTCATCAGTTGCTCGGAATAGACGACAAATTTCCGAGTGGTCTGCACAATAATTCAACACAAATAAAGAAAATGACGAGATACAATAGTTCCGACTCGCAAAACAAATAAACACGCACCTCCTGCAAGTCTTTTTGCATCTCGAAGTTCTCCTTCGTATACTCGCTGTCGAAGTCCGAGGCCTGGATATCCCCGTCGGGCACCTTCTTCACGTGAACGGCATAGACAGCCGACGAAGTGGCTATATTCATCGACCCCGAGCCGACCAGCACTAAGTCAAGGTCTTTCGACTGCCCGGTCGATCCAGACCGGGCCCTAGAGTCCACGCTCGCATCGCGAGCCCATTTCCTCCTCCTCTCCTCCCGAACACCTCTAGGCGGAGGAGAAGCAGCCCTAGCCGGCTGGACCGGAAGAGTCGGTGTAGACCAGTAGCCGAGCCCCTAGTGGCAACGGCCTTGTCGATCGGCTCGGCAGTGATGGGGCTGGAGGTTGGCACGACGGGCGAGGCTCTTGAAGTCTCGATGGTCATTCTCTTCGACGAAGGTCCCTCGACCGTCGGTGTCGAAGAGGAGACTTCTCTCGGGCGCTTTTGCACATTCATCGCCGCCAATAGGTCAGCAGGTGTTAGTCCAGCCATGTCTGCAGGTAGCCTCTCCTTCTGACCACGCTCGTTTATCCAAAACTCGGCCCCGATGCTTCTCTTGCCTTTGACCGAGGAGAACTTGCGATCCTCCCTTGAATAGGCAATATCGATCCGACTCTCCTCCTCGCTAGTAAGGACCGTCTGCTTATACCCTGCAAAACACAAAGGCTCGGTAAGTAACCATAGATATCAATACCGAGCCGTATACTTGAGCATACACACAAAACCGCACTTATAGGAATGCCCCCCTCGGATAAACACTCAGGGTCAGAGTGATTCATCGGTACCCACACCCACTGGTTATTCCAACCCGGGGTGTTCTGCTTGCAACCGGTAATCATCGCCTCGGACAATGATTCCCTCTTCGACAGGAAGTAATAGCCGGCCTCATACCACGCTAACCTATATAAATAATGCCACTCCCTAAGAGCCAGGTACCCTAGCCTAGCATCATAAAACACAAGTAGTGTCCCCAACATGTGGCACCAGCTGATAGGTGCAAACTGGAACGGAGCCAACCCATACGAGAGTAAAATAGCTCGGAACCATGCATGAAGGGGCCACCCGATGCCATACTTTAGCACTGGAAGAAAAAACACCATGTCATCGAGCCGAGGAGGTCTACAACACCTCTCTGCGGGGTGAGGCGAGGCAACGTGAATACCATCTTGTGGCACGCCACCCCCTTCGAACTCCTAGTCACGGAGTCCTCAGTAGCAAGGGACACGACAGTGCGCACCGGGTCGTCGGGGTTGATTTGGTCCTTCTTAACAAAGGACTTGTCAACCTGTATTAGAACGAAGGAGTCGCTACTACCCTCGCTGGCCTCAGCCGTACCCTCCTCCTCCGATATCTTCTCGGGATCGAGGTCGTGGACCGGCTGCTTGCCAGGGGACCAACCCCCTCCAGAGCCCGAAGAAGCATTCTCCTGATGCAGAGACCTTCTCACCACCGACTCCCTGGAACTCGACGAGGAGGAGGGCTCCTCCCAAATCTCGACCGGAGAGCTCTTCATGAAAGCTGTAACCACACAAGATCCAAAAAAGAAAAATTGGCAAAGAAAAAAGGCCCCCCACGAAGCAAGAAAATAGAAAAACACGATCGAAAAATAAGCACGCAAGAAACGAGAGGGAAAGGACCTCGTAAACAAACATTCGACGCAAACAACAATCACATAGCGACCCATCCATGCAACCAACCCACGCAACCCAGAAAAAAGATGAACGGCGATCACATAAATCAAATTCGAACACCAAATTCACAGCAACCCAATCGAGAAGCACACACCACTAACATGATTAAATCGACAGCAAACCAACTACATATTCCAACATGCAACCCAAAACCCAACGTACCCAGTGGCATACACAACAATAACAACGAAGCAAGAACGCACCCTACACCCATGGACTCAAGACCCTTCGATCGCAGCATGAACAAAGAATTAAGACAAATGCAGGCAAGAAAATCATAGCAAGCACGAACATCATAACTCTAAATTAACACGGACGAATCAACGAATCAAGGAAGCGATGCTTCAAGCGTACATTCTAACTACAGCCAAATCCATCCCTAATCAATCTACGCGTGAATCTAATCGGCCGCATGGGTATGACGACAAAGGAAAACAGGAACGAAAGCAAGTAAAGAACAAACGAACGATGATGAGAATTTACCTGGTTAATCAAGAACGAACACGCGAAGGTGCAACGGGAATCAGAGAGGCAGGTGCGGTAGGAAGAACTAACACGATCGCCAGAAACTTTCGTCGGAAAAGAAAATGACTGCTGCCGCCGGAATTTGTGAAATCGGAAGAATGAGAGTGAAAGTGACGAAGTGAGGAGTTACGCAAGTATTTATTCAAGGAAACCGTTAGCATCCCCCACTTCGCCCCCGGAGTTGGCATAAATTACAATCGTGCCACTCCAGGGGCGGCAAAATTTAAAGTCCCAGAGAGAGCGCCTCGGCATCTAGACGCTCAGCGGGTCGCTATAGACCCACCAATCGCCTCGGTCACGACCCGCTTGAGAATGTTTCTAGCAACAACCCCCCATGGCGGGGAGAACTATAATGCGATCGACACCATTTGCGGGAGTGTGAGACATCCCCTTGGGAACTCACCAGGCGTCCTACGGTCCGCTATAACTCACCCCGCTAGCGCTCTACAGAGCCCAAACAGAGTGTACACATAGGAGCCCTGCTCCGTGCAAGAGAACGTTCCCCGGAATGATTCTGACCCGTGTGACCCCCGGACTCACGCTTTAGCCCGCAGGGTAATACCCCGATATTCCCTGCACAGTCATACGCTTGCGCTCCCTCTAAACCTTCGTATTGACCAGGAGTAGTATCCCGACTTCTCCCTGGCGGAGTTACTCTCTCAGGAAGTACCTCTCGGGCCCGAGGGTAGTCATAGGACACCTCGAATTTCCGCACTCTGTATCGAGTCCTAACTCGTATTTTTGATTCCACGGCCTGTCCCGGACAGACCTTGCAACCAAAAGGGGCTATTGTCGGGGCCAGGCCCACGGGCCCAGGCCCAGTAGACAAGTCGGCCCGTATAAACAAGTCCAACCCGAAAGACTA
This sequence comes from Plectranthus barbatus, assembly GCA_026898455.1. Taxonomy (NCBI): domain Eukaryota; kingdom Viridiplantae; phylum Streptophyta; class Magnoliopsida; order Lamiales; family Lamiaceae; genus Plectranthus; species Plectranthus barbatus. The sequence continues at coordinate 18,783 of JAPKLW010000483.1, forward strand.
GCCCACCAGAGCCAACCAGACGCTGAAATCTGCCTAAGTCAAAGCCTCTCCATCGAGGACCAAAGCGCCTCGATGTCGAGGATCCGAGCGGGTCGATATAGAGACGGTCCGGGAAGAGAAACCCTAGCTTGCTGGCGGCGCCTGATCGTTGGAGCCCTAACCTCCCCCGAAAATCCCACAACCATCCCGATATTCGCGGCGAGCCATTGCAGCTCGACGCCTAGGGTTAGCTGCTGCCTGCTTGCCCCTATCCTGTCTATAAATAGGGGCAGAGGGCTCATTTTTGACATCAATTCTCTCATAGCAAATCTTAGCCGAAACTCTGTCAAATTTTCTTCAGATTCAGTCTCTCCTTGATAAACACTCATTTTGTGCATTTTTCTGATGTGAATCTGCTAACTATTTTCCTTGGATTAGATCATTAAGTGATATTTTTGTGCCGTATTCATATTCTTTTAGAAAATATTACGTTTGGTTTGGTTTTGGGTTGTTTATGCAGGTTTCACGCACAATTGAGCCGTTTATAGTATATGACAAAGTACCATGGAACCAATCGATGTTCTTTTTCATCAGGAAGAGGAAGAAGTGAGAAAAGACCGAACCCAAATACGTTTTAGGCCAAAATTCAATGGAAACTCATACCGAAAGCAGTTGATGTTCAAAGAAGCAGTCACGAATTCCTCTACACATAGAATTCGAGCTAATGAAGCATGGCAATATATATATATATCCTTGAGTTAGCTTTCCAATGCAACTGGAATCGGGTCAATCGGAGTTCGGGAGCAAAAGTTATGGCCAAAACCGTGAGACTGCGCACGTTTGTGACAAGAATGGCGACCCATATTACAAAATCGGCGATCGCCGTTTTCGTAATTTTCACCATTTTTCCTTCGGCACACGAACGGCGACCCATGCACAAGAACCCCGATCGCCGATCGTGTTTTATGGGTCGCCGATCGTGTAAAAAGTGACGAATTTTGGCCCAAATCCCATATCTTTTTAGATTTGAAGAAGATAAGTATAAATAGAGTCTCCCAAGTTATAAATTCGGCCCTTCCTCATTATTTTAGACCCTTCCTCATTATTTTAGAACCCTTCCTCATTATTTTAGAGTTTTTAGAGTTGGAGAAAGCCAGAACGGAGCAGAATCTGAAGAACGAAGATTGAAGACTTGGGATTGAAGACCACGGGTTTTTGGTTTCATGTTTTCCATATTTTTGCATCTTCTTTTCTCTGTTTTTATGGAACTTAGTATGATTGGCTAAGTCCTCTGTGGATTCTAGGGTTTTGAAACTTGTTGACATTCATTCCATCGTTTATATGATTTGATTTTCCTTTTCCATTGATATTTTAATTACTGTTGGGGTTTTCTTTAATTACAAGATATTGGCCATTGATTGTAATTCGAATTGGTAATTTTTGAATCGAGAGGTCTAGATTATTGATTAAGATGCAGAGTAATTAAATTTGATAGGTCAATTGTCCGAGAGGAATTTGAATTGTTAAAGGGTTTTTGAAATCTAAGGGTTTATCAAGAGTAAAAGTCCTTTTGCACATCCGAGAGGAGTCACTAGGTCGTTTATTTCCATGTTATGGTTGAGAGTCCGAGAGGGTCGCCTGATAACATAATTGATATTAACTCACGTTTTTGGAAATTAAATTGGAATTGGATTATATAAATGACTGTTTGATTGTTCTTCAAAGTGGATTACCCTAGAATCCTGTTTTCTCCATATTTTCAATACTCAATCTTTTAATTGCTTTTTTTAATTAATTGCTTTTCAATTATTGCCTAGTATAAATAAATCAAACTCTTTTACCGATGTGTCTAGATAGTAGTAAGATATTTGCGTTTTAGTGCTTGATTATATTTCGAGCCTGCAATCCTTGAATTCAATAATTTATTACTTGCCTCTGCAGTGATCTGTACACTTGCAGTTTTAGTGTGTTGAAAAACAAGCTATCACTCCTTCACGATAAATATATTTACGATTATTTCGCTCGTCGTTTATCTACTTTCCGTCATTAATCCTTGTTTATTTTCCTTTATTTTTTCGTTGTTACTTGCGATGTTCTCATAAAGTTCTAAGGGCTCCATTTTCTCGTAAAATCGAACCTCATCAAATGTAATAAAAAATTATGCATAAAAATAGAGTTGATGTAACAAGTATTGATTTGTTGTAAGGGTTTATAAGATTTTTACTTTAAGATTTTGAGATAATATATTTTCAAATCGTAAATAATATTTTTTTAACCTATAAATAATATTTTGGATATAATAGATATTACTTTTTGTTAAGATATATAACTTTGACAATATATAAAAAATTTCTAAATTTGAATTTGATTGAACAAATTTATGAAAAGACATCATTCATATTATATACGTATTAAATTTAATATTATTATAATCATAATTATCAATTATTTTCTTAATAAATTCTCATTTTAACAAAATTGTGATAAATATCACGTTTATATATTAATAAATAATTCAATTAGGAAATTATATAATTAATTAACTATGTGAATATTAATAATAGTAAGTACACTTAAAAAGAAGTATATCATAATTATGTATTATATTACATTTGTAAACATTCATATTATCTTATATATGTGGAGAGTCAACTGTTTGGGCGGAAAAATGATACGGTTTCAATTGATTTTCATTTAAAGTGTTTTAAAATTTATGTTTTAATATACCTATATGTATACGGCCGGTTTGAGCCACCAAACTGGAACCGAACCAGTTTTAAACGGTTTCAAATTTTTCAAACTGCCAGTTTGAAAATCAAAATTATAACCGGCCAAATAAATCTGGTTCGGCCAATTTGAACGATTTCGGCCAAAACCGCGAACACCCCTAATTCATTTTCATTTTCATTTTGAATCCATATTCTTTCGATTCCAAGATAACTCAATTTTGATTGCATCTAGCTTTACCGTTCTTATTACTCGTATTTTATTCATTTAATTATTACTATTATTTACTATTATCACTAATTATTCTGAGATTCCTATTCTTAAAAACATATATTAGATATACAATATATAATCTTTGATAAAAGAAAAAATGTGGTACACTTAGTCTGAAACTTGCAACCCAAATCCTATATCTTCTTCCTTTTCGTTAATTTTTTAAAGAACTCGTAATCAAAATATTATATTTGCACATATTACTAAAACATAGTTTTTTAATATTTAAATTTAATAATAGTTGAGAATAAAGGAAGTGCAGTACTGTTTGGTACTCCACAAGTTGATATTTGGGCATACATACTAGGGGTGTACATGGTTTGGTTCAAACCGGCCAAACCGGCCGAACCGAAATGATTTGGTCGGTTTGGTCGGTTTGGTAAGTGAATTAATCGGCCAGCCGGACCGCAAATATCAAACCGTATTATTTGGTTTGGTCCATGGTTTGAGTACAGAAACCGGCCGTTTGGACCGGACCGGACCGTTTATTGTTTTAATAAATATTTAAATTATATATTTTACTAAAAATATTAATGTAGTACATTTAGTGTAGTGGTTCAAGCTATATTTTGGATTTTATAAGTTACAAGTTCAAATCTTATATGCAACATCATATAATTTTTTTTTCTCCTACATTTTTATTTACAGAAACATTTTTGTAATTTTTTTTCTCTTATATTTTTATTTACAAAAACAGTTTTATTTATTTGTAAACGTCTCTCCTTTTACCCTTATTATCTTCTCGAAATAAGTATTTTTTCTGCTATATTTTTATTTATTTATTTATTAAAATTTAAAATAAACCCTAAACTATCAAATATTACAATCTCACAATTTTAATTTAAGCGTCGGTCGGCTTCACCATTGTCGCATTGTAATAATGTGACCTTTTATTAACTATTATTTTTTAGAATGAGATATGAACTATTGCATTTTGATGTCATAAATTGTTTGTTTCTACTATGATTATCTTGTACTTTGTCGATGAGAACCATTATTTATTTATTTTAATTTCTCAAATAAATTATTGCTAAAAATATAATTTTTTTATGTTTTGACTTTGCTCGTTAAAGTCATTCAAAACCGTTAAACCGGCCGAACCAAACCGTTTTATTTGGTTTGGTTTGAAACATTAATTTGGCCGGTTTGGTTTGAGAAATTTTCAAACCGTATTATTTGATTTGGTCCATACTTCGACCTTCAAACCGGCCAAACCGGACCGTGTACACCCCTAATACATACTAGTTGTACTGATAGCTAGTGAAACAAGTACAATAATTCACTATACATCCTCCTAGTTTTATCTCTCTCTCTATATATATATATGAGTGTAGGCAAAAGCCCACTTCAGCCTTGCTGCACAGACGACCGGCTTTGATGCACACAGGCCGACGGCGTAGCTACCACCGTTGTTGGTATCAAGATCGATCAAAGCTCTACTGTTTCAGAAAATTATGATTGCGATTTTGATACCACCAATGGTGGCGGCGCTGCCGTCGACGTCATAACGCCGAAAATGGATTCGTTACTTTCTTCATAATTGACTCTTGGTATTTTTGTTGGATTATCCATTTTATGTTGTCTTGTTTCTTTTTATTTGGGGTGGTGTGGCGTATAAGCACACCTTCTCAATTAATTAGAAGTGATAATTAATATTCCCTCCCTCCCCTTGACATTAGTTCCATTTTTTATTTTCGTCTTGTCCCACGATACCCCTTCTCAATTAATTAGAAGTGATAATTAATACTCTCTCCGTCCCTTGACATTAGTTCCATTTTTCATTTTTGTTTGTCCCGCGAAATTAGTCTTATTTCCTAAAATAAAAAAAATAATCTTCTTAATCAATAAAATAATAATTTCACTACATTCACAAATATTGATAACTGTGCCAAAAAGAAATGAAACTAATGTCAAGGAACGAAGGGAATACTTTTAAGCACCTCTTTTGTCAGTTTTTTTTTCAATTTTCTCAAATTAAAGTGACGATCTAGAAAATTAAAATTAGTGGTACAATATACAAATAAAATAAATTAAAAATACATTATATAAAAAATATATAAATATATTATGTAAATCAATATATAAATAATAATAATTATATATATTTAATAAAAAAAATTGGGCTAGAAGTGTACCCATTTCGATTCGCCCCTCTCTCAAATGCTAATACTTTTTTATAAATATTAATTATGAAATAGTCAATACTAAATTCAAACATACACAATAGGTGAATATTAAGAACCATTGAAAATAATTTACCGAAACTAACGACACAAAAATAAATCAACCCTTACAAGAGACTCACCGAGACTAAAACTTTAAACTATATGCAAACCGTATTTAAAAATTAATAATTGTAAACTTTTGTAATGATATTATTACTACTAATTACAAACAATTAATCCAAAACACGCACAATTATAAATTGGAAAAGATACCAAACAAGTTCGCTTCCAAACTTAGGTACGGGGAGGTTAGACCATCTCCAACCGATCACCCAAAACCCAAACTAAAAATGCAGTAAATGTCACATCAAACACCATTCTTCTCCAACCGAAAATACTAAACTCAAACTCAAAAGAATATTCTCAGCATATTCTTTTTATCACAACTTTTCAAACTTTTCAAATACAACCAATATCTTTAACAAATTTGCAATTTAAACCTTTTTATTAATTTCAAAGAAAATAAATTATTACAAGATAATTAATTATTAAAAATATGAAATATTATTAATTGCATATTTATTAATTGAATAATTATTTAAAATATCGACTAGTAGTTTTTGCTATTTGGTTGCGTATTAATGTTTAAGTATTTGAATGTATTTATATTTCATGAGTTGCATTGTATTTTTTTTTTAGTATTGTAATGTTGTTTTTTAATATTTCGTGTAATGTTATTGCTATAGAAATTTTAATGTTTTAATGTTAATACATATTTAATTTTTTAGGTTTAAATTTATTCATAAAAATACAATAAATTAAAATTTTAATACAAAAATTAAATATTGCAAATGGTATTAAATTTCTATGCATTTTAATTAATCATACATTAATTTTTTAATGAAATAATAATATAATATAATTATTATAAAAATAAATGATATTAAATTTCTATTCAATTTTATTTAATCACACATTTCTTTTAATAAAATAATAATATAATTAAACTATAAATATTATATATATATATATATATATATATATATATATATATATATTACAAACAAATAAACAAAGAAAGAAATAAAAAACTAAATGTGTAAAATTGTAAAACTTAAAGGACTAGATTGTAAATAAAATTTGTTTTTGGGTGATGAACAGTAAAAACTCATATTGGCGTCAAAACTGAGATGGAATACTGCAAAATGCAGTTTTGGTTTGGTTTTTAAGTTCTATTGGGGAAATTTTTGGTTTGGTTTTTGAGTATGGTTGGAGTTGCTCTTCTAAAAAAAAAGTGGTTGTTTGCATATTAATGATTAAGTAGATAAAAAATATTATAAACATAAATTATCCTCTATAATTTACAGTTTTTTTTTAGTTTAATTGAAATGATTGGTGTTGCGATGTGAAATATATTAGGAGTTCAAGCTAAAATTACATTAATTATATATATTACTTGCTTAGTATTTAAAATACAAAATAGCATCACATTTTATACTTACTCTTTAATGGAGAAATGTTGCAGGCTCCAGCTCACAAATACGCACATATAAAATAAAATGAAAAACCGATGACAAAAAACGCTAGCTAAAATTAAAAGAATGAATAAATATATGTACTTGTCGTATCTATATCCATTATGTATATCATCAGATGAGTATATATTGTGATATTACATTTACAGCTATAGCTAAAAGTAAAACTATCCTGTGTAAAGGCTGTTGAGTTCATCAAGTGAAGGCAACTCCTTTAGCATTCTCTCGAAATCCTTAAACGACATTCCGCGGGAGAAGACCGGCGGCGCGGCGGGCTGAAACCTCCGCGCCGGCAGTTCGGCGGGAATGGTGGAGTCTTTCCCGGTGAGGTTCTGAACGACGGATTTGAAGTTTCTGGCATCGGTCTCCACGAATTGCGTGTTGATTATCACCACCTTCACCGGATTAATATTGCTGCCGCTGCTGCTGCGTCCTCCACCCATTCTCGTAGGGGAATATGTGTGAATATGTGTGATAAAGAAAATGGAATGAGTGATGAGGTATTTATATGGATGAGAGAAGATTGGGTTTGACGGTATTTAAATCTGGTGAGTGGGTGGACTTTTCCAGGGCAGTCTAAAATGACTATTTGATTATTGAAGAAAGTCCATTTCACATACACAAACACCACCTCCCACGAAAGTTACATCCTTTGTCTTTCTTCTTGTCCCAAATTATTTTTCCTTTCCTATCTTCGATCTTCTCTAGCTACTCTGCGGGCCTTCCTGTAGGGCTCATCTACTTTCCACTTGATCAATGCCCACACTTTATTAAGGGCTTCTTCCATAGTGTAGCACTTATAGATCGATAGTTCTTGATAGAGGTTCAAATTGGCATCCAGATCTTTCGTAAAAGCTTGAATTGTAGTGCTACTCGGGCAATTTGAGATTGAGACTAGCTCTTTATTGAATCGAGCCAGGTAGGACGTTACTGACTCGTTGGAACTTTGAGTGATTGCGTGAAGGTCATCGATATGCTTGTCGAGCCTCCTACTGCTGCTTGAGTATTGCCTCTTAAAGAGCTGATGCAGCTCGACAAAGGTCGATATGGGCCCTCTCGGTAAGTTGATGAAGCATTATAATGTGGGTTCGATCAGGCTTGACCCAAAATTCTTGCACATGCAAATTTCTCTAATGATACTTGGTATGGAAGCCACAAACATCTTTTGCTTATAAGAAAAATGAACCAGCCCAAATATGTTAGACTTAAGAATGAAAATGTTAGCCCATTAGGTTTTACAATATTTGCATTGTATATTATATGCACTTTGTGTTCAGGACATTATTATGAATGAAATGAATTAAGCTCTTGGCTATGGTCTCCTTCCTCTCGATTCTTTCACTCTATTTCTTTCTCTCTATTTTCTGGAGTTGGAGACCACTCAAAGTGTCTCTAATCTTTAATACGAGTTAAGATCGTATTAATTGGTTTTTTTTTCTTGAGAGATGGCTTCACAAAAGTTATCTCTTGCTGCTGCAACTAATGACTCATACGCCCAAATTCTCAACACCCTGAAATTGGAGGTGCGGTTGTTTGATGGTTATGACAGGGTAGGTTGGCTTTCACAAATCGATAGATTATTCGACTCCTACAATACTCCAGAGGAGTGGCGACTATGACTTGTTTCGTACCACATGGAAGGGGCCGCGGATGATTGGTTGCTATGTTCTTTGGCAAACAGGTAGTTAAGAACATGGCCGGAGTTTCGACTTCGAGTTCAGCAACGTTTCAGTCGTCCATTTTATGAGACACGATTGGAAGATTTGATGAAAGATATCACTTCACGAATCGAGAAATTGGAATTTAAGAGAAAGAAGATCCCACTCCAAGAATCAGATTCACCGATTGACAATTCGCCTCTATGTGAAACTTTGCATGTCAACCAGCCAAGTTCTTTGACCCTCAGTTTGGGGAATGAAAAGTCTGAGAAGAGGGATTTGAAGAGGTAACGAGTCCTATACCTATCACCACCGCTCCCCCGCGGGCTATTGCACTTGTATGTTCTTAAAAGATATGAACTAAAATTTTATACTAATTGGATTAGTATATTATATATTAATTAGATTAATATATATTTGATAATATATTAATAATTAGATTATTAATAAATATAATTGATATGGAAACTAATATATGACAAATTTTATTAAATAAGATTTATGAATTAATTATTCTTTGAGAATGAAAAAACAACATTGTGTTTTTTTATAAAGGAGAGAAAAACTTTATTTCCAAAGAAATATATCAAATACACAAAACTTAGGGTTTTGAGTTCTACGTCTCTATAATTCTCTCTGGGAATTCCTAGCGTTCCTAGTTTGAATATACATCGTAAATTGGAATCTGCACTTGATTCATTCGACGCGTGAATACCTCTAGTAGTGGATTCGCGCTCCAGGACAAATCATAATCACTTGTGTTAATCAAATTTTGGTTTCGACCGAAGCAATTGTTGCAGAATCAAATCAGTTCTGAACTGAATTGATAAAATAATTTTTTAATTAACCCATAAATTTAATTAGAATAGAATATGTTAATTGGATTAACATATTTAATTCGTAGAGATTGTGTATTTGTGTTATTTGCCAACATGATAATTGTTTATAATTTGATTATGTTATTATCATGTTTTAACTATATTAGTTAGAGATTGCTATGTATGATTGGGTAGGCGACGCCTAATAATTGCAGTCTGTTTTGCATGTTTGGGTAGGCGACGTCCAATATTTGTGGTCCGCATTGGTATGCCTGGGTAGGCGGCGCCCAGTAATTGTTTTTCAGAACCCCTATTTGATATGAGTTTGAACAATTAGTATCACATATTTATCCCCACTTAAATACAAGTCTATTTTGAATATGTGTCGTCCATTATAATTGGTTGAGTGCTAAGCTTTCTTCGGTCTGGGGTATTTACACCAAAGTGTTTGCTCTGACTCGACGTGGTTAAGGCTCAATCATAGGTGCTTTTGAAGCATCGTGTAATGGGGTTGATTTGCTTAGATTGTTTTGGCGCCAAAGCGTGCAAAATAGTTTAAGGACACAAATTAATTGGATTAATCAACCAAGAGTTGCAAAATTATTTTGTGTGGAGGCCTACTAAGTGATATTATTTCAGTTATCAGCCAAAGCAAATGCTGTGATAATATTGACTTGGATCTTGGTCCACTAAAATTTATATTTGATATAAATTCGTATTTTGTGTTTGGGGTCACAAAATATGTTAAAATTAGTGGGAGCTAATCATAACAAAAGGCCTTGTTTGATTAGTCATGTGAATGTGATGTTTTACTCAGTTCTGATTTTCCTTAGAATTATTTTCTTATCAGATTATAATGTCGAACCTGTCTTTGAAATGTTTGTTGGAAACTAATGTATTGACTGGGTCAAACTTTCTGGATTGGATCCGATGTCTGCGTTTGGTGCTAAGATCGGAACACATTGAATATGTGTTGGACAAAGAAATTTGTTCCATTCCCAATAAAGAATCTGATGATTTTGCTAAGTTTGACTATGCAAGTCATAAGAAACATATTGAGGATGCCACTAAAGCTAAATGTGTTATGTTGTCTTCTATGACTAGGGGTGTAATCGAACCGAGTCGAGTCGAGTAGTGTCGTGCTCATGTTTGACTCATTTAGTTTTGAGTCAAGCTTCGAGCTTTTTAATCGAATACTTTGATGTTCACGAACGTTATCGAGCTTTTATCGAGCCTAAACGAACTTTCTAAATTTAGAATATATTTAATATTTTCATTATTATTTTGAAGAAAAGGTTATTTATTCCAAAAAAAAATATATCATATTCATGCTCATATTCTAAATATTTTTCATTATTAGATAGATTTATCATTATTGTTACTCTTAAATCATGAAAATATTATTTTTATAAAAGTAATTATTTTATATTTCTTACTAATTTTAGCTAACGAGTCTGCTCACGAGCTCACGAGTCGAATACTATGATGCTCAAGTTTGGTTTATTTAATAAACGAGCTTTACTAAACGAACTCGAACGAGCTTTTATCGAATCAAGATCCGAGTAGCTCACGAACAGTTTGGTTCATTTACACCCCTATCTATGACTATGGAATTACAGAGACTACATGAACACATTTACCCTTATGAGATGCTTAGACGCTTAAAAAGAGACTTTGCAAGGCTTAAGGCACAAGGTGCCCAAGCTGCAAGCTCAGGTGCTTTTGTTATTGAGATAAACATGTCTATGACGAACTCATATTCCTGGGTATTAGATACCGGTTGTGGCTCATACATTTGTAATAGTGTGCACGAGCTAAGCGAAAGTAGGAAAGTGAGACCCGGGGAAATAGATCTACGCGTAGGAAATGGATCAAAAGTTGCTGCTGAACGCGTAGGAATATGCAGATTAGATCTACCCTCGGGAAATAGATTGATTTTGCATGATTGCTACTTTGTTCCATCGATTTCGAGGAATATTATTTATGTTCCCATGTTAAACATGGATGGGCTTTCCTTCAATTTTGGAAATGGATTATGTTCATTTTTTTTAATGGAATTGCTTATGGAAATGCATCCCTAACGAACGGGTTATATATACTTAATTGCGAACGAAGTATTCTCAATATTGACAACAAAAGACCTAAGCTTGGTAATACAAATAATCCTACATATCTTTGGCATTGTAGGCTTGGTTATATAAATTTGAAAAGGATTGCAAGACTGAGAAAGTTGGACTATCTCACATCATTTGATATTGAATCTTATGGTACTTGTGAATCTTATCTCAGAGGCAAAATGACCAATAAGCCATTTTTTGGGAAAGGAATATGAGCTAAAGATGTGCTTGAGTTGATTCACACAGATGTGTGTGGACCATTATCCACTCAAGCTAGAGGTGGATATTCGTACTTCATAACTTTTACTGACGATTTTCAAGGTATGGATACATGTATCTTATGAGACACAAATCTGAGGCCTTTGAAAGATTTAAGGAGTTTAAGTTGGAAGTTGAAAAACAACTAGGCAAGAGTATAAAAGTTCTACGATCGGATCGTGGAGGAGAATACATGAGTCTGGAGTTTATCAATTACTTGAAATCACATGGTATCCGTTCAGAATGGACACCTCCAGGAACACCTCAAATGAATGGGGTATCTGAAAGGAGAAATCGGACATTGTTAGACATGGTTCGATCCATGATGAGTTTCACTACTCTCCCTTTATTCATATGGGGTTATGCTTTGCTTAGTGCTGCTTATATTCTGAATAGAGTTCCATCTAAATCAGTCGAGAAAACACCATATGAATTGTGGTGTGGCAAGAAGTCTTATCTTGGACATATGCGAACCTGGAGTTGTCCTGCATTTGTCAAAAAGATGATGACTGATAAATTGGAATCTAAAAGTGAGAAATCTTATTTTGTGGGGTATCCTAAAGAAACCTAAGGATACTACTTTTACACACCTAGAGATCACAAGGTGATAGTGTCTAGAAATGCAACATTTCTTGAAGATGAATTTGTCTACAAGAAACAAGATTGCAGTGTGGTAGATCTTGATGAAGTTCAAGAACCACAAAATAATGAAGAGGATGAAATATTGTCTGATAGTCAAGACAAGAATTCAGCGGGAGTATTTGATGCTCTATTGGATGGGGGTATATCTCTGGGTAGAGAACCTTCGAACAATGAGAGTCATCAAATAGAGAGTGATACAATAGTTGCATCACTTCATATACAGGAAATACATGAGATTCCTAATAACTCCCATAATGTTGGACAAGAACCTCCTCACTTTCAGAATGATGAGAATCAACAAGCGCAAAACCAACTCAATAGGCCTCAAAGAACTCGTTGGCCATCTAATAGGCTCAACCTTCTGGTAGAGAACCAAGAAGATATAGAGATGGTGGATGGTGATGAGCCGATGACCTTTACCGAAGCATTGTTGGAAACCGCATCGAAGAAGTGGCGTATAGCCATGGATTCAGAAATGGACTCTATGTATGCAAATAAAGTTTGGGTATTAATTGATTTGCCAGATGGGGTAAAACCTATTGGATGCAAATGTGTCTTCAAGAAGAAGATCGATGCAAATGGCAAGATCCAAACTTACAAAGCTAAGCTTGTGGCAAAAGGGTATAGTCAACGTGAAGGCGTTGACTATGATGAAACCTTTTCACCAGTTGCTAAGATCAGGTCCATTAGAATTCTACTTGCTATAGCTGCATACTACGATTATAACATTTGGCAGATGGATGTGAAAACTGCTTTTCTCAATGGAGAATTAGAAAATGACGTCTATATGACTTAACTTGATGGTTACACATCAAAATCTAGGCCAAATGCAGTATGCAAATTGCAGAAATCCATTTATGGATTGAAGCAAGCTTCTAGGAGTTGGAACATCTGCTTCGACAAAGCAATCAAAGAGTTTGATTTTGTCAGAAGCAAGGAGGATCCTTGTGTTTATAGTAAACGCAAGAATGAGAACATAATTTTTATTATCATTTACGTGGATGACATTCTGATAATAGGAAACGATGTGTCTCTTATGCAATCCGTGAAAGACTGGTTCTCTAGTTTCTTCATGATGAAGGACTTAGGTGAAGCCTCCTATATTCTTGGAATAAGAATATATCGTGATAGATCTAAGAGATTATTGGGGCTCTCACAATTAGGCCTGGCAATTTTTGACACGACACGATAATCCGACACGAACACACACGAAATTAATGGGTTAGCGACACGCCTTAATGGGTTTGTGTCATTATCATGTCGACCCAATAAGAACACAAAAATTTTGTGTCGTGTTCGTGTTGGGTTCATATCGGGTTCGTGTTACACGACAAATTATCGTGTTTCATGTCGGGTTCATGTCAACTGTTACCCATTAAAAATTAATTAATAATATTTTTATTTTACTATTATTATTAGTTTTTTACTTTTAATTTTAAGCTTAAAAACCTAACCCTTCAGTATTTTGTTTCATTTTCACCAAATTGAACGCCGCCCACGATTCTTGTTCTCCCAGCCCTACCCATCAGCCCTTGCTGCTGCTGCCCCGAGCCACAGTCTGCACCGGTGGCGGCACCCTCAACGGCGCACACAGACTTTGTCGGCATCGCCTTGCATCAGCATCACTCTCCCTCTACCATCAACGTCGCTCTCCCTATACCATCAGCGTCGCTTCCCTCTATCGCTGCTGAACTCGGCTCTCTCACCCTGAACCGCGCCGCCCTTGCCACATTCAGAGTTTAATTCAGGTAATTGTGTTCTTTGGCTCTGGTTTCTTTGCCGTGAAGAACTTAGAACTTAGAAGAACTCGACTCTATATTTATGTTCAATTTTCTTCATCTGATTTTGTTAGAACTTAGAAGATCTGATTCTACTTTCATGTTATAAAGAGTTTTTCAATGAATATATAATCATGTAAGTTCCAGATTGTAAAGAGTCCGAAGGCTTTTCTTTTACTCCTTCAAGTTGTTGCTAGATCAATACCTCTATGGTCATTTTTTTTTTCCAGATTTTAACTTCTTAGCTAGGATTTCCTATTTTAATCTTCCTCTTGTTTTTCTTTCCCCTCATCTCTAGAAAATTACATCTCCAATTCCATTTATTTGTTTCCCCTTCAGTGTTTCATTCAATCATAAAAGAAAAAAGAAAAAATACGTATGAGTCTTTCTTTTTAGAGAAAATCACGATTTTTTAGAGTGGAGCATGCTTTGTCCTGGAAGAAAATCAATTGCTTCCCCATTTTCCAACTACTCCTATTTGGCAGAAACATGTACAACCACTTCCTCCTGTAATAGCCCCATTATTTCATTATTTCAAATTAGGAATAATCATGTTATTGATACTTGAATATGCATATTGTTTATTTGATTGTAATTTCTTAATTAATTTTCAGTTTTGTGGACTCAAACATGGAAAGTATTGACAATAGCATTGATGAGACTCAAAGTCAAAGTAGCAATCTCGACAAAGTTGTTGCAATGCAGAAGAACAAAAGGAAGCAAAGATCAAATGTTTGGGAACATTACGAGATTACTGTTACTTCTGACGGTATGAAAACATGTAAATGCAAATATTGTGGACATGTGTATACTAAGATTTCAAGTAAGCATGGAACTGGGAATTTGCATAGTCATTTATCTACTTGTCCAAGAAAAGTATTACATGATGTTAGTCACATGTTGTCTGAATCTCAGTCTAAGATACTTAAATTTGATAATGCGAGATTTAGGGAGTTGTTGAGTTCAACTGTGATTAAGCATGACTTGCCTTTTCAATTTGTCGAATATGAGGGTATTAGAGCTATTTTTGAATACCTTCGATGGGATGTGAAATCAATTTGTAGAAACACACTGAAATCTGATATCTTGAAAATGTATGAGGTAGAGAAGTTGAAGATGAAATCTATTTTAGCAGATGCACCTAGTAGAATTTGCTTAACATCAGATTGTTGGACTTCACTTACTACCGATGGTTACATTTCTCTCACATGTCACTTTATTGATAAGGATTGGGTTTTACAAAAGAAGGTGTTGAACTTCTTTCTTATGCCTGCTCCTCATACTGGTGTAGCATTAGCTAATAAGTTATTTTTTATGCTATCTGAGTGGGGAATTAATAATAAGATATTCTCTTTGACTTTGGACAATGCCTCTTCAAATAAAGTGTCTGTTGACTTACTCCAATCACAGTTGGTTTTGAATAATGCACTTGTTTGTGAGGGAGGGTTTTTTCATATCCGTTGTTGTGCTCATATAATCAATCTAGTTGTTCAAGATGGTTTGAAAGATGTTGATGTTGCTGTGGAGAAGATTCGTGATAGTGTTAAATATGTGAAGTCTTCACAGATGAGAAAACAGAAGTTTAAGGAATATGTTGGTAGGGTGTCATTATGTGAGAAGAGGGGATTAAGGCAAGATGTGCCTACTAGATGGAATTCTACATTTTTTATGCTTGATAGTACTTTGTATTACAAGAAAACTTTTCAGAATTTTCAAATGAGTGATTCAAGCTACAAGCATTGTCCTTCTACAGTTGAATGGGAGAGAATAGAAAAGATCCGGGGCTTTCTGGGGTTGTTTTATGATATTACTAATTTGTTTTCTGGAAGTAAGTATCCTACATCGAACTTATACTTTCGCCCGGTTGTTATGTGCTATGCTTTTTTGAAAAAAGCTTAGATAATGAAAATGCATGGATAAAGAAAATGGCTTCTGTGATGTTAGAGAAGTTTGAGAAGTACTGGGCAGATTTTAGTGTGATCTTGACTATGACAGCTATCTTTGATCCTCGTTATAAGCTTCAATTTGTGGACTTCTCTTATAAGAAGCTTTATGGGTTTGATTCTCCTAAGTTGTTGCAATTTAAAGAGAAGTTGAATGCTCTCTTTAAGGAGTATACTAAGATGTCTACAAGTGAGAATGAGGTGATTGCATCCACAAGTACAAAGAATAGCTTCCAAAATGAAATAGATGATGAAATGATGGAGGTAATTGTATTAGATTCATTGTAGTTGCTTTTGATTTCATTTATTTTTATTGTTATTAATTATATTATTTTGCAGGAGTTTTCTTCTTGGGATGTAGAGTTTGGATTAAGCCAACACAAGTCCCAATTGGATTGTTATTTGGAAGAGGCAAGGATGGATGTTAAATACGATCTTGATATTCTTCCATATTCGAAAGGGAACCAATACAAGTATCCTCAACTTGCTGCGATGACTCGTGATATTTTGAGCATTCCAATAACCACTGTGAGTTCAGAATCTGCTTTTAGTGTTGGTTCTAGAGTTCTTGATCAATATTATAGTTCTCTTAATCCAACCACCGACGAAGCAATTATTTGCACTAGAGATTGGATATTTAACAAAAAAGGTATTCATTTGTTTTTCTCAATAATTTTTAATATTGATTCTATATATCTTGATATAATTTGCTTTCTTTACTTGTTTATTCTTGCAATTTGAAGGCTTCAATGAATAGGAAGCAACTGAAGACTTAGTTGGTGAAATATTGAATTTGAATATCGATGAAAGTCTACCTTTGTCTCACGGATCTTCAGTGGCCTCAGCTCTTGCTCAATGAATTATCTTTTGTATTATTTGTGATGATAGTTGACTAGTCATCTTGAGTGATGTTTGCTTATGATTATGATTTGGAATTGTGTTTTATGGAGGATTTTGAACCGTGAATTTTACTTTTTCAAGACTTGATGTTATTTTGTTTCAGAATTGTTATTGCATCAATATCATGTTATTAGGTTTGATTTTTAATAGGTCAGAATCGTGTTATTGGATCAAATATAGAACATGTCAATTTTGTGTTATCAGGTTAATATCGTGTTATCGGATAACAGGTCATTATCGTGTTATCAGATCGTGTCACTAACAGGTCACTATTGTGTTCGTGTCGGGTTCGTGTCGTGTTCGTGTTTTAGGCTTAACGGGTCGTGTCATGTTCGTGTCGAGTATTTCCTTAACAAGTCGTGTTCGTGTGAGCCTTAACAGATCGTGTCGCTATCGTGTCGACCGACACACACAAATTGTGAGCCCAATTCACAATCCACCTACATAGACAAGGTGTTAAAGCGTTTCTCTTTGGAAAACTCTAAGAGAGGTGAACTTCCTACGATACATGGCATCACATTGTCCAAGAAGGATTGTCCTTCGAGTGACAAAGAGATTGAATACATGAATAAAATACCATATGCATCATTTATAGGTTCGATCATGTATGTCATGGTATGTACTAGACCAGATGTGGCCTATGCGCTTAGCATTGTTGGCAGATTTCAGCAAAATCCCAGTGAGGAACATTGGAAGGCTGCAGAGAATATTTTCAAGTACCTTAGACGGACTAGAGAGTATTTCTTGGTCTATGGTGGACAACCAGAGCTATCAGTGACTGGGTACACTGATGCTAATTTCCAAACAGACCATGACGACTATAAGTCGCAGTCTGGATATGTTTTTATCCTCAATGGTGGTGCAGTCAGTTGGAATAGTTCCAAGCAAAGTACTACTGCAGACTCAACCACTGAAGCCGAGTATATTGCTGCATCTGAAGCTGCCAAGGAATCTGTTGCTGTGTTGGAGTTCTTGAAAGAGCTGGGCATCGTTCCTAGTGCAAGCAAACCTATTCCATTATATTGTGACAATACTGGGGCAGTTGCACAAGCGAAAGAGCCAAGAGCTACGAACAGAAACAAATATATTCCAAGAAGATATCATCTGATAAGAGAAATAATAGAGAGGGGTGATGTAAAGTTAGAACGAGTACCCACTGATGATAACCTAGCTGATCCATTTACGAAGCCTATGTGTGTTGCAAAACACAATAGACACTTCGAGAGTTTGGGTATTAGATTGGTAATTGGCTTTAGGTTAGTGGGAGTTTTGAGGTAGTATGTCTTAGAAACATTTTTTGAAAGAAACATTTATCTTAATCACATTCGATTTTATCCATTGTGAATTTTAAGGCTTGCACATTATTTTGAATAATAATTTATCTGTTTGTTATTATTCATAAATGAATGTTCCCTTGAGTTGATATTGTTATTAATGATGTGAGACATTAATGATAAGATATAACTCTAAAATGCCCCAACCAAGGATCATCAAGAGAGGGATATTGATGATATGTGATAGGTTGGCATGTGGTCTGCATCACATTCTTAGAGAATGTAGTTGATCTCACGACTACGAGACATTTGATGTTCGTGATGGACACATGGATACTTTGGAGAGTATTGGTATACCCTACCTTTAAATCATTTATTTCCAAGTGTCTATGGCTTATTGGTAAGTGGAGTATATAACGGTCCTTAGACCTGAGGCCAGTACTCATTTTATTTACAAAGTCGTGTGCTTTGACCAAGTACAATGCTTGCACTCCAATAAAGGGGTAGATACGGCTTGTGTTGGGTACATCACGATGTAGATGAAAATGGTAGTTGAGTCAAGATGGGATTCATTACTCGATTGGACTTCGAGAAGAACACTCAGGTTCTCCATATTATATAATTTCTAAGTCACTGGCCAGTGCAAGACATATATTCAATTATAGTAATTGAATATGTGTATATGAATCATATAATGAATGTGATATAAATTAATTAAGTTATTGGGATAGACACATGGCAAATCCTAGACTTAATTGAGTGGTTGGCGAATGAAGGGATGTTATATAAACTTCACGAAAGGTTATGTTTACTAAATCCACGTAAACGTTCTCCATATATCAAGTTCGTTACACAACGCAGTCTAGGAGTTTTGTGTAGACTTTAATATGATTATCGTTGGTAATGGAGGCCTATAGGGTCACACTATAAGTGTTGGATTAATCAGTTTAAGGGTGTAAAAGATGGTGTTGATTTTTGAGATCAAAATCATAGTCCAAGTAGGAGATTGAAAGATGTGGACTAAGATTTTATACTAATTGGATTAGTATATAATATATTAATTAGATTAATATATATTTGATAATATATTAATAATTAGATTATTAATAAATATAATTGATATGGAAACTAATATATGACAAATCTTATTAGATAAGATTTATGAATTAATTATTCTTTGAGAATGAAAAACAACCATGTATTTTTCTATAAAGGAGAGAAAAACTTTGTTTCCAAAGAAATGTATCAAATACACAAAAGCTAGGGTTTTGAGTTCTACGTCTCTATAATTCTCTATGGGAATTCCTAGCGTTCCTAGTTTGAATATACACCGTGAATTGGATTCTGCACTTGATTAATTTGACACGTGGATACCTCTAGTAGTGGATTCGCGCTCCAGGACAAATCAGAATTGCTTGTGTTCTACGGAAGAAACTTTAATTTTTTCCCTTTTTATTCACGTTGAATCTCTGCGCATGAAATTAATTATAAATCCAGATCTGTTCGTTAATAATTAATTCCGCTGCATTCATTAGATGAAATCAACGAAACCCAACATCTTCCGCCCATCAATTGAGCTGGAATGATGAATGAGACAAAAGTTTGGAACTTCAAACTTCCCATTGTTGGAACATGTTAGGTGTTTGAATATTTGCCTCAATAGAGTTATACTCAGGGTCCTCCATCGTCATGCGTTGGTAGAGTGGGCAAAACATATAGTGCTGAAGCAGTGTGATTCTTATACAACACATGTTGCTGAAGTAGAGCTAAAACATCTCAACATATTAGGAACTAAGCAAGTGGACAACAATTTCCAACTTAAAAGCAAAAATTGGAAGTCGATTTGGATGTTTGCCTCGTTGGAACCCGTACTTAGTGTCTTTCCTGGAAAACTCCTCTATCATCACGCGTTAGTAGAGTGGGCAGAGGAGCCTCCAGGTAATATTTTACTTGAATTGATTCCTAAATCTCTTTTTCAATGTGAGGTACCAACACATATGGACAAAATGGGACTATTACTTTGCTTGAAAAATTTCTTCTTAGTTGCGAACAGCTATAAGAAATACAATGCACCTATATATCTGAATCAAAATGATGTTACCAATGGGAAAGTCCACAACTCTAATTTGACTTTCAAGCCCGGAGGGGATATTATTTGTATTTTGATTTCATGGTTTGGGGATAATTTGTTTATGATAGTTTCTTGTCATTATATTTCTAGAAATTCTACTGTCAATAAAGATGTTCAAATTTTGATGATAACCACCATGATGTTGCGCTGCATGATATATTGGAGTGCTGGAATGTATTCATCCGAAAGCATGCATCATTTAGAGGTGAAAGTGATTATTTAAGACGAGTGCATCACTTGAGAGTTGAGATATATATCTCGGGGTACACTCTTGGAAGGGATTGTGATTTACTTTCCTAAACAAGTGCATTTAATATGCCTGTCTGTCAATGTTGTAAACTCAAATAAGCTGGCAAGTGGGATTGGTCAAATTCATGGAAAAATGGAGTTGTTATCACTTCTCAATGAGAAAAACAAAGACTTGAAGAGGAGGCAACCTTACGGCTAGTTGCAGCTTGGTACTTCAAGAGCTAATTCATACATGGATCATAATACTAGGATAAGGAAAATGAAGAAGTGTCAGTTTGATGTGCCTCCATTTTCAAGCAATTTGATGTCACAGGTTCCTCAAGTTAAAGATACAGTATGGAATACCAAAGCAGGGGATATGCTGCCAGTAGTCTGGTTTATTGCTGGTAGACAAGGGTGTGATGCAACAGTTCAATATCTTGAAAATTTGAAGATATTAGATGAAAGTGAGATGATGACTGAAGTTGAGCTTGTAGCTAAAAGGTTTCGTGCTAAATATCATAATGCTATGAGCGATTCGTCTACAAAAGGACCTCTTGGAGGTGTTGTTGCTTATTAAGTCAGTTGTCTTCCACTCTTGAATCATTCATTGAGGAGCTTGTTTTTGGATTGGGACCCTAGAGGGTGCAAATTTTATAGAAGCCCAATAATATGATGTGGTTTTTTTTATTATCTTGGAGGGTGTATTTCTTATGTTTTGATGCTCGAGATCGATTTCAACCTATTTCAAAAGGCAGAGGTTTACATTCGAGATTCCACCTTAGGACAAGGTGGTTTTTGTTGGGCAATGGAATGATACATCAAGTGGGCTGCTATGAATAAGAAGAAATGGACCAGCCCAAATATGTTAGACATAAGAATGAAAGTGTTAGCCCATTAGGTTTTACAATATTAGCATTGTATATTATATGCACTTTGTGTTGAGAACATTATTATGAATAAAATGAATTAAGCTCTCAGCTATCGTCTCATTCCTCTCGATTCTTTCACTCTGTTTTTTTTCTCTCTATTTTCTAGAGTTCGAGACCACTCAACATGTCTCTAATATTTAATACGAGTTAAGATTGTATCATACAACTATGTGGTTCTTTGGGTCTAAGATATCATCATAGAGGACAAAATTGGGTGGCATGAAGCAAGTCGGCAGTTCGGTTTCAGCAATGTCCTGTGAGAACAGTGATTCTGCATAGCTCTCCCAGGAAATGGTTCTTTCTAGCACGACGAGACCAAAAATGTGAGAAATTAGAGACTCATAGTAGCTTATCCACTGCTCGAACGGGCTTTCCAATAGGCTTAAGGCGACACGCGTATTTTTGAGCATGGTTACGCGGGTGCCGTTTTCCTCCATTCTTTTATTTCTTGGAGATGTGGCTTGTGCTGGATAAGTTCACGTCCAAGGGACTGTCAGATCTTACTCGTCTTACTAATTGAACTCAATGCCAAAGTTCCTAGGCGTGACTCATTCGGCAGAATTTGAACTTTTTGGCTTGGTGATCATTGGTCGAACCGTTGATTGGTTGCGTAAGTGCTTGTTTTTCTCTTATCACTGTCTCCGTCTATTTCTGTATCCTCATCATCTTCTGTTTAGCGACTTGCATTTGGCTCATCATCTGGAAGACAACTAGGTCGGTCATTTTGGATGGATATGGTGGTGGGAAGGCCAGGACCTTGGCCGAGATCAGATTAGCTGTCTTCAAGAACTCTTTGTGCGCGTTGCTCGAATCCGACAGAAGAATTGCTTGACCAGTATTTTCCCATCCTAACAGGTGTGGTGTTTTCTTTGGCCATCTCCTATAGAGAACGTTAGTACTTTCGCTCCTAGGGCCCCACGTTGAGCTTAAATTATTGAGGTTCGTTTTGTACGGATATGGGAACCCATGTACAATGCAAGAAATAACAGATGCAAAGTAATATAATGAACATAAAACATTTTGTCTTATCACTAAGCACGCAGTGGATGAAATGATAACTCGACGTAAGCAATAATAAATAAATGATGGAATTGTTTCCAAAGCGAGTCGATAGCATTGTGGCTCTATTTTCAAATGATAAAATAACAACTATGAGCCGAAGCTCTAATGATTCATTTACAAGCTATTTGATCAATGGAGCAAAAATCCAATGTGGCAAACATAATGTGTAGAGAAAAAGATAGGTGTAATTTTGACCTAAGGCCTCCTATTTATAGATCTACTGGAACTCTAGGCGGATCCAGGGCTTTCTTCTTCACGTCTTGACTGTTCTGAGTAGCTCGCCGAGTTTCTCGGTTGATGTTGTAACTGTTATGTCGCTTACTTTATTCATATTGGTTGCGATGTTCTCGCCATCTTATCCAAATATGATGATCGTTGCAGAGAGCTCCAAGTAGGTCGATAAAAGTAACTCTACGACACTTGACCCACATCTATTTTTGATCGATATTATTTGATCTACTCTGTTGCACCTATCCCAGTTGCCAATCTTACTCGTCTTGAGTTGCTTGGAAATCTTAGGATCTATTTCTTAGTGGAAAGCATGGCTGCGACATAGCATAAGTTCGGTTACTATATTCAACTCACCGGGCTCCCCAAAGCGTACCCCATTGAGCCGAAGGGGCTATTGTTGGGGTACGAACTAAATCAGCCCACTTAGAGGCCTACCACACGACCCAACTAACTCTTCGTGCAGGCCCAACATCAGGATCAGCCCATGAGAAAGTAGCTGAATAGTCCGACCAGAAGCAGCTCGATCAGAGGCAATCCAAAGAGTATGTAGAGCAGTCCGATAGCTAAAGGCGCAGTTCGATAGGTGCAGATCGAACCACCCAACGGTCGTCTAACGATCAAAAGGGGGCTGTCAAATGGATAGGGGTAAGCTCACGGTATTTGCAGGATAGACCAACAATATTTGGCTCAACGACTCCGACAATTCCGGAGTTCCCCACCCAATGTCCTGGCGAGGCTCACGGGAACCCTAGAAGAAACCTTAGATCACTACCCCCTATAAATACCCCCTTGTACGCTGATTTGCGGCATCTACTCTTCTTTAAATAAATATACACAATTTTATCGCTCGAACTACTGAAAACTTTGCATTGTACTAGGCTCTTTGTTTGGCTGAATACGATCGGAAGAGCTCAATCATTTAGCATCCTTCTTCGTCATATAGTATAATAACTTCTTTACGATTCAATTTACAGATTTCTGTTTATTTAGCATTTATGTATTCATCATTACTTCCTGCAAATCCATATATAACTCTCAGGGCTCCGAATATGTTATATTTGAACCTCAACACATATCGATTGACTTTATGATCATGTCTTTAATGTACACTTCCATTGACTTCCCTATCTATCCAGCAAACATCTTATTCATTAGGTGATGATATGTGGACCCAACATTCTTCAAACCGAATGGCATCACCATGTAGCAATATATCCCTTGGTCAGTCACGAATGTTGTTTTCTCCTGATCCGTTGGGTGCATTCGGATCTAGTTATATCCTGAAAAAGCATCCATGAGTGACATCATATTATGCCCAACAGTAGAATCTACTAGTTGATCGATATGCGGTAAGGGAATGACTCATTTGAGCACACCTTATTCAAATCCGTGTAGTCAACGCAAACTCTCTTTTTCATATTATTTTTCTTCACTACAACCACGTTTGCTAACCACTCCGGATATTTCACCTCTCTGATAAAATCAACCTTTAGAAAAAGGGGTTGCAAATTTTTTCCAATGGTAGTGAACTTGAACTCGTCCTTTTCATCAAAAAAACACCTTATCTGTATTATGCTCCTCGATCGCCCCAACTGTGTGAAGGGTTACTGCATAGCAATCTTTGGCGGTGTGCTGCTCTCCCCTGATCGACTGAATTCCCCAAGGAGTTGGGAACTTGATCACCTAATGAAAAAGATGACAACTTGAAATTGAATCGACAAGTTCACTCCTTCATAATATTCTGGTAAGAACAACTCTCCGATTGGAGTTAGTTGTTCCCCGCTGAATCCTATCAACTGACTTGTACTCTGAGTCAGATTTTTCTGAGATATTCC
The DNA here is from genome assembly GCA_026898455.1 of Plectranthus barbatus. Lineage (NCBI taxonomy): Eukaryota > Viridiplantae > Streptophyta > Magnoliopsida > Lamiales > Lamiaceae > Plectranthus > Plectranthus barbatus. The sequence goes on from JAPKLW010000483.1 coordinate 43,269, forward strand.
CATTCCCTTGAATGCTTTCAAGAATATCAAATTTGATGATTGATAACTGCAGAAAGCAGCGAGCAAATAATAATTTTACACCCTAAGGTGGTCGATCCCACAGGGACTATGCAATGATAAATCCAAAGTACTAGCTATAATTAATAAATCATAGATGTTTGAGGGAATTTGAAAAGGGGTTTTGTTTTGGAATCTAAAGATGACAATGCGATAAAATAAAGGTTTTAAAAACAATTAAAGAG